>JAAGVU020000061.1:27249746-27285690 GCA_011763525.2 Mormyrus iriodes | reverse complement strand
GGTGGGGGTTTTTGGGCCTTTTTTTGTAACATGGCACCATTGGGGAAAAATACACGAGTCAGTTTGTTTGGAGGGCCCCCCCCCCCCCCCCGTTTACAGGTCCAGGCCAGGCTCTGCACAGATCTCTCTGACTGGCAACTGCACATATGTAAACCCAGGGTCATCTGGGCATCTTATGTCATTTCGTATGTCATTAACACATGCATAAGAAGTAACCCAGCCTGAACCTGAATGATTATGAGTGTAATGTTCTATGTTGAGATACTACCACCTGGCAGCTGGGCATAAGTACTAGGTTTTCCATCCATCCATCCATCCATCCATCCACCTTCCAACTGCATATCTAGTCCAAAAACAAAATAAATCTGGGATTAAACACAAATTACATGGAGAAACAGTAACAGACATGTCCATTAGAGGAAAATTGACATATCACATTATCTACTGCGTGCATAGCAGAATGGCAGTTCTGTCACTTTGTATTGTACCCCTAGGGGGCAATTTGAGAGTCCTTGCGGAGTTATGTGTTTTTAGCATGTTAATATGTTTAGAATTTTACTGACTTGGAAATTTAGTTCTTAGCCAAGAACTGTGTAGATGTGAAACAGAGCTGGCACGTGTATTCGTTTATGTGCAGAATTCCATGTAACATGTGCACTAGTGTTGCCTACATCATTGTTAATGGCTGTGGTTTCCCTGCTTCTGCAAAGCCTTAACAGTAACCCGCCATAACTCGCCAGCGCCGGTCGTGTGTCATGCGTAATGATATTCCTGCAAATTTCCCTCTAGATTTGAGGTCGTGGAGTCCAGGTGATGTGAATCTGAGCTAGAACCACAGAGTGTTGCTCCCAGGACCCGTGGGCTCTGTGACTCTGGTGTGCGACCAGCATGGCGAAGAGCGCAGAGGTGAAGCTGGCCGTGTTCGGCAAGGCTGGTGTGGGAAAATCAGGTAGGCCCGATCCCATTGTGCTTACTGTAACACAGACACTGTTCCATATATTTACATTACATTTTACATATTTAACAGACATTTTTGTCAAAAGGGATGTACAAGTGAGGCAAACATTCATGTTGTAACATGAGGCATGCTCCTCTTTTGAAGAACATGTTTTAAGCATTTAGCCGAGGCTTTTATCTCAAACTATGTATATTTTTAAGAAAGTCGGCAGTCCCTTGGGTAATGCACTGCTGAGCCTGGGATTCCTACCAGCGGCCTTCCAATCACAGGCATCCTGACCGGCAGAGCCACACATCACCCCCAAATGAAACGTGACTTATTTTGCATTGATTTTTGGTTCTGCAAATGAAACAACTGCTATTACTGTTGCTACGCACTTAAATGCTTTATTTTGAATGTAAAGTCCTATTAATATCTATTATACTCAGTGCTTGAAGTGGATTGGTACTCACCAGTATGCAGTACGAGCACCTCTTTGTTTTTCTCTTCAGAGTACTGGCACCCCTCAGTATCTGCTGGTACTGACTAACAAGGGGATTACCAGCACAAGGTACTGACTAACAAGGGGAGTACCAGCACAAGGTACTGAATAACAAGTATAGTACCAGAACCAGGTACTGAATGACAAGTATAGTACCAGCACAAGGTACTGAATAACAAGTATAGTACCAGGACCAGGTACTGAATAATAAGTATAGTACCAGTTATTACACAGTTATTTGCCTATTCAAGATAGATGTTTGCTATGTTTCTTAAATTTTCTGGTAGTTAAAATGAATGCAAAGTACCATGTAACCTTGCCCCCCCAATTTACATATAATGTTATGTATTCAAGGATCCCTGTTAAGTGCTAGGCCCCCTGAAACTGCCAGGGTATCCGTGCCTCTCCCAGCCTCTATATATGAGCTTTAGAATATACTATTTATAAGGGGATTTCATTTTCAAAGTCTATGTAAATCACAGCAACATATGGCAAAATTTGGGAGAAATTCTCTGCTTGGTGTGTAGACCCCAGTGGTTGGCAGTTAAAAGCCTGGCAGTGTAGAAAGTTTGAAGAGGACTTTCATTCCGTTGTGTTTTCCTCTGCTTATGTTACACAAAGAAATTGGGGGAAATGTAACTAGATATTGAATTGTTTCCAAGTTAATGAAATGTGTCAAATGTGACGTTATTTATATTTTCAAAATAGACAAATAAACAGTAGCGATATGTTTGTTCCTTTATTCCATTCCAGTTGTAACAAGAGCGACATCCTGGGTCATGTTGATGGAAACAGTTAAAAAACAGGAAACCAGCCTGCAACCTTTTCAACTTACCATGTTTAATTTGGCAAGAGTTTAATTAAAACACCGATTCCGATAAACGTACTTCATTGAAAAAGTAAGCTCGGTCTCCAAACACTTTTAAGGCTGTTTATCATTTAAAATTACAAATTGTCCTTGATTTCACCTAATTATACAGAATATTGTTCATGAAAATTAATGAGCAGAATTACTTCAAGAATGCTGTCTGCAATATAGGAAAAATTAATATAACCTAAATAACAAGTGAAAGTTAAATAAGTGCAAATCAGGAATAATTTTATTGTTTGTTATGTGGCATCAGTCACCGGTAATTATGTAAAGAAATAAGCCTTATCCAGTGCACTGTGTGGGGTTGTTGTCATAGGGGACACCCACCCACTTGGAAAAATGTATTTATTGGTATGTATATGTGGTGGGCCTGTATGGCCAAAGGTCCAGGGCTGATTTTTAGTCCCAGTCCAGCTCTGGGGGGCGGGGGTTAAGCCTCTGAAATCCAGAATTATAGCACTCTGTGTGCCTGTTTGTAATAGCTGAAGTTTTTTCCCTGAGGTAGGTTAAGCTGACACAGAATGAACTGATTGTCCGTCTCCTGGCGCAAAATTAGCAGCCAGTTATTTTTATTTATTATCATCATTATTTTTATAAAGGGTATCTATTTGTTTTTTCTGCAAATTTGCAAGCTAGAAACATGCCATTACAAATTCTACTGGACATCTCAGAATAAATAGGCAGTAAAATACACAGATATGGTACACAGGTATGTACATATTTTAACCAGTGACCTTCTTGGGAGAAACGAGATTTCTGAAAAAAATGGCTTATAGTTTTTTACATTATGTAATATCATTTTAATTTGTCTATTTCACCTTCAGGTTAATAAATTATACATAGCGCCACCTGCACAGTCATTATGACCATATGTTTACATGGTAGTGTTCAGATATTTTAAACCTGTGGTGTTGTATCATTTTATCTTGCAAGGCAGACCTATCCGGCTAGCTTTCACTAAACATAAATTGTACCAATATGCCTTCCCAGTATGAGTCTCACGCAGCTTGTGTGCCGAAAGAAAAGCTGCTTCAAATTCCCTGTTAGGAACTGGTCTCTTTAACAAATCAAACTGGTTTTGTCCAGATGTTGCTATAAACAGTTTTATTCACAGCAGTCAAGTAACCGGCCGGATGCTCTCACATAGAATCATAAAAAAAAAAAAAAACATGCTTGATTGTTTACCAGTGATTGCTGATGTTTATTTTTGCATAAGTCGTTTTCACCAATCGATCAAATCTTCAGCACTAGAGAAATGTAAACTAAGCGTAAACTAGTTGTCATAGTTAGTGCGGAAGTGAGACTTTGTATCATCAGTCTCCCATTCCACGCCTGTTAAGACAATGGCCATTTATCAGTGACCACAAATATGCTGAACAGGCCACACAGCTGCCAGGATATTGGCTGATGACAGGCAGAGCTGATACAAGGATCTTGTTTTTTGCAGGAAATTGTTTAGTTGAGAACCCAATTTTCCTTGTGTTTTTTTTTTGTCCTGTCTATGAGCTTTGTCACTGATTTGCTGCCCTGTCCTTTATTTTCATTAAAAGCTTTGACCACTTTTCTGGTTGGTTGGCTGGATTTAGGGATTAGGGTGGATGGGAGGGGAGATTTTGGCACATGAGAACGAGAACACGAGAGGCCTGGCAAATGTTTATATTCTTATTGTGGTCGTAAAGCATGTCAATTACTGCTTTCCCAACAACATTCATTTTTCTGAATACCGCTGACGGACCAGGCCGCGCTCGTCCTGGAGAGGTCGTGAAAAATCCTGGAATGAGGACAGAGGATATCAAAGACTGCATCACCACGCAGCAGAAATGAGAACAGCACTGTATGGCTTGGAACAAATTCGCAGTTATGTTCACCACTTGGCATTATTTACAGTCCCAAAGTCGTTTATAAACCCCTGTGCTCCTAATCCAGTCAAACTGGGGACAGATGCTCTGGTATAAACAGAGATGGAAAGAGAACTGCCCCCCTGTGTCTGCACTGAATCATGCAGATGTGGGCTTTGACTCATCAACAGCATTATTGTCTATTCGAGGTGTCCGCTTGGTGATTGTTCCCCAAATTCCGAGAAAACGGTTGCGTGCCCTTCACCGGATCACCAGACTTTCAGCTGAGTTTATGGCATCTCAATGGGACAGAATGTAAGGCCACTGCAGTGGTTGCTGGGCAGTGTGGCCCTGGGCGCCAGCATTGGCTGCAGGATCTTGTGGTGTTGCCGCGCGTCAGGCAGTGTGATCCTCCTCTAATCACACTGGCGAGATTGCTTTGCTACTTGTGTCTTTGCCTTTATTGAACATGTGTGTTCAACATGTGTGTTCATCACCTTACATAAAACAATACCATGCCATATATACTATCACACATCCTTCTCAAAGCATGTCGTTGTGTGAACATGTAGCAGAATTGTAGCAAACACAATTTCCAACCAGGTTATGTGACAATAAACCAATTCTATTCTATTCTATTCTATTCTATTCTATTCTATTGTCATAGTCATTGCATGAACAGAATTTCATGCAGGAACTGTCCCTTCTGATCCTTATGTACTGCTTAACTGTTTACTTTCATATGTAATTGGTGACCAAATAGAGAGGTGTAACTGCTCAGTTGAGTTGACCAGAATTGACAGAGGCTTTGCCTTTTAACAGACCAAATATAATCCCATTAGATACTTTCAAACAAGGGTGCTGTTTGAACTCTTCTATTTAATGACATTTATGGGAAGACTCCATTGTTGCCTCAGTGGGGGTTCAGATCCTGTCCTGTCTGTGGAGTCTCCTTGTGTCTCCTCTGGTCAGCCTGCTGTCTTCCTGTAGTCCAAAGGCATGCAAGTCAGTGACTTGGCATCTCTAAATATTGTGCGTGAATGTGTGCCCTGCAGTGAACTGGCATCCTGTCCCGGGTGGTGCCCCTGCCCGCTGCCATATGCTCGCTGGGATCGGCTCCAGGTCCGCGTGTCCCTGTACTGGTTTAACTGTTTCTGAGGCGGTCAGTCTGTGAATCCCTAAAAAGGAATAATATTTAAGCTTAAGAAGAAAGGAAAAAGTCAGTGTTGAAGTGAAATATGCCATATGTAGGAAGGGGCATTAACGTTCCAGACTAGCTGACTGGGGTTACCAAAGGAGCCACCACAGACAATCTAACCGACAGGACAGGGGTGTTTATAGGGGTAGGGCCACAGGGACACTGGCCCTAGTTGAATGCTGATTGGTCAACGAAGTGCCCCCACTCCTGTCACTCACCAATACAAAACATATAACTGGTTGGTTCTTCTGTATGAATTTTGGCCACTACTCCAGTTACAAGGATAAATGGAAAAGAGTGATTAGAGATCCAGCCATTATCCACCTTATAGGAGAATTTAAACATAGAAAGCCACCTCATTTTATTTCCTGTATTAGCATTCATTTCCTCCCCCCTGTGGTATATTTCCATGAAGAGCCTTCATGTGCCGATTGAGGGTGGCCTTTGTGTTTTGGTATAGATGTTTTTGTGCTCACCCTTCCTTGACCGTTTCAGGTTGGTCCACCCCAGATGAATAATACTTTTCTTTTCTCTTTTAATGACCTTTCTTTGCCTTTGAGAGAACTGGAAGTCTCCCAGTATTTAATGACAGTCCAATATACATTTTTTAAAAGCATGCTTTCATTTGTTTTTCAGTGGTTTGTAGTAAATGCTCTGGTTGATGTCTCTTCACAGAGAACTTTCCAGAATCTCTCAGTTTGGTTTCATGAAAAATGGTTTTGTACTCTGACTATCCACCTAATACCCCCAAAACATGGTCAATAATCCCACTATTTGCTTGAATTTCATGTAGTTTTCATTATTAATGCAATTCCCTAAATAAATGGATCCTGTTGTCTTTTTCTGGTGAGCTTCACGGCATTTTCATATAAGAATTAAATATAACAGCTGATTTTTTATGCAGGAAGCAGTTCCCTAATTTATGCATGTGATGCAGGCTTTTTACATGCTTTGGGTGGAAGGATAAGGCAGTGTTTTCATGTACCCAAGCCGTATCATTACCTACTTTATATAAGAGTCTACAAAGTCAACCCATTCAATGACGGTGTCCATGATACTTTTTAAAAAAACTTTCATGGGAAGATTTAGAGAGCGATTCTATGATTCAGTCACTGCAGGAACACAAAAAAACATGACCTAAATAGCAGTCTTATGCAACAAAGAGGTAAAACTCATGCTGGGATTAATTACACAAAGTTTATCGCATCACAGCACTTTGTGTCATATCAGAAACCCAAGGCCGCCCTAAAGCCAGGTCACCGAGGCGTTGTCCTTTAGAAAGGTGTGAAATTATACCCAGAAAGGTATCCTAGATCTAAAACAGCTAGAGGGGCCTGGTGGATTGAAGTTATCCTCATGCCATTGTTTTCCATTGACACAAGGTGGCCATCTGAAGAAACCAGGCAGCCCTGGTCTTTTCCTTAGGGGAGACCCGAAGACACACATCTGAGCAGCTTGTCCATTCCTCATCTTTGTGGAAAGCGATCTTTATCTGTGGGCTGTTGTGAGCTACGAAGACATGTAGAAAACAGATGTCACGTCAATCCTCCACATAGGACAAAAAAAAAAAAAAACGAGCGGCTAAGTGGATTGTGTTATTTTCCCATTTCCCATCACGCAATCTACATAATACATCAAGGCTGTATTATTGCTCTGCATGTCAGACTTTTTGATGGTTGCTTTAATAAAGAACAGACAGGAAAAATACTGTAAAGCAGAACGTTTGTAGTTTGGTGCACACTTTCCTCCACTGGGCCCTGCCAAAATGTTTTTGCTGTTATTGTGAGGCTGGGGGGTGGCGGGGGGGAATGAGTCAGGTGACCATAGGGATTTGCATTATTTTCTTTCAGTCTTCGTTTTCCCAAAATGGGTATATGGAAGTCTGTCTTTTCCTGTATGCTTGCCCCTGCATCCAGGGCAATCCACTGTCTTTCGTTCTCAGTCCTTCCTGCTGTTCTGTCCTCCTATTCCTGTGTTCTTCATCCAGCCTAAAGCAAATTTTACAGTTATGCTCAAAACTGCATCCAATATCTGCGATATGGAGCCGGCAGTGATCACATGGCATGTGCCATAATCATGTGATACTTTACCGAACAGCTTTTAAAAGCCTTTAAGGGCTTGTAAACTCTGCTCTGATACCCCAGATGTAAAGCAGGGGGATTTCAGCACCCAGCACCGACCCCTACACACCGTACAGCAGAGCTTCATGCACTCAGCACAATTGGCCAAATCTCAGCAATCATATTAACTCTGCAGTGGATTGATATGTTAATTACTTTGCAATCACAGGAAGGTGAAATTACACAATGGGCTGAGAGCTCACTGAAAGAATGTTAAAAATAGTACCCAATCAGACAAAAGGCCAATCTCCCAAGTTTCTCTGTGGAGCTCAGGCTGCCCGTCTCTAGGAAGAGATATTTGAGCATCTGTTTCTCTCAAAATAACTGGAAGCATGTTGCACCTAGACACTGGTATCTACAGCAAAGACGGTGGGAGCTTGAGCAGTTAATCACATTACAGGGAAGGCTATCTGTGATCTTTGCCCTTCTGTAAGAGTGAGATGCATTTTCCAAAGCTGTGGTGGAGAGGAGCAGCGATTTCTCATAGGCTCCCAAGTCTCCTGGCCTGTTTACCACACACGTCTGCTTCCAGGGCTCTTGTATAAATATTATGACATGGATGAGGCTTTGTGGGAGACTAACAGCCTCTTATTTCGGAGGTTTTCAAGCAGGGAAGGAAATTGACCTGTCTGGTATGTTTATTTACTTAATTACCAAAATGCAAAGGATAAAACTTCTGTTTAGTGGAAGTACATGCTACCAGCATCCTGGTGACTCATAGGAGCTGGTTAGGCTCCCTGGTTTACTTGCACCTTCCTTCATTATTAATGGTTAGTAAATACACTCAATATCTCTTCTGGAAGAACACTTGGGAATATATAAAAAAAAATTCTTATCATGGCTCTCTCTGCTAATATGAGCTGATTGTTTGTGATAAGACCGTCTCCTGGATTCACTGTTTGGTCGTAATTGCATTTCCATTCATTTGCTATGTTGCTTATATTCCTCAAATTGGTTTTGCTGTTAGTTAACTGGGATACTCATTGCCGAGGGACCGGTAATTTGACCCCTGCGGAAAAGACCGTCCACTGATAGATGGGGGTTTGGGAAGATTCCCACCAAAAGCAAATATTGTGACATAAAAATCTGACCTCGGAGCTCGGAGGAAGTGAGTGACTCACATGTCTACATTGACACTGCCTGTGGCTTTGGTTAGACTGTGGCAGAATGGACTCCACAGCTGAATTAATGTTGCAGTTTTCAAGGCTCCGTTTACGGTATCGGCGTGAAAGAGTCGTCATGGAAACGTAGACTTTAAGAAAGGAAATCCAGAGATTCCCTGCAGATTTGCAAAACTTTTAATAATACTGAGCATAGGCAGCACATTAACCCGATGGTCAGATATAAGAACGTATGAAACCTACTGTACGTTTCTTCAGGGCAACATTCCTGTGCAGTGATACTTAGGAGGTTATAAAGAGTTAATAACAGCCCCTGGTCAGTATATCAATACTGCTGTTTTCTACGATGTAATTATCTCGCTCCTAACATATTTTTGTGTGGCATAAACTGAACGCACGTTTTTATTACCATAAAGAATGTCTTTTTGAATCAGTTCATAATGGTTATTTTCCGTGTTTGCCCGTCAGGCACAATGGAACCAGACGGGCCCAGAGAACAGATTTCGTTGCCATCAACTGATCGTTCCATTTTCCCACTTTGCCGGAAGATAATTGGCACTCGGTCAGAAATGCAGCCTGACGCACGCAGGCTGCTGACTCGGGCAGCTGTGATACGCGTGGCAAGGTGCCGTGTATCGATGCGTGTGAGAGGAGAACACACCAGGAGCTTATAGTCTCTTCCAGCGATCACCTGGGAGCGGAACTGCGTGTGCGTGTGCGTGTGCGTGTGTGTGTGTGCGTGTGTGTGCATGTGCGTGTGTGCAAGGCCGGATTTAAACATTCCCGCTAACGTGCAAAAGTGCTTACAGTAAACACTTTCATCTGGTGATTAAAAAAACAAACTGCTTTTCCAATGAGCCGTCACTTAAGATGTGTCCGGGAAAACTTGATGTCCATTACTAGTTTAGCAAAATGAGAGTAATTTCGGTCTCAATTTACTGTTGCGTGACTTGGCTTTGTTTATGTGCACGATAACCAAACTGGTGTGAATATTCTGTTTTTTTTTCCCCTGTGTTTGTCGAACGACAACTTAAATAAGCATGCAAAAGTATGCAGTAGGTTATAGAAGTTTTTACAGAATAAGTCATCCAGTGCCTTCCGTGGCACAAAGGGGCTGTTGGTGGAAGTGATGCTGCTTCCCGAGCAAGTCATTAAGCCTCAAGTCGTTCATGTGCAGTTTACCCGAAGACCTAATGAGCCCATTCACCTGCTGCAGTCATCATATTCAATGTGGCTGTTTGCCTCTTAATAACAACCATGAAGTCTGGAGAGATATGAATGGGTTAAACGAAATCTGTTAGAGGCAAACACGCAGAATATTAACCTTCAGTGAGCTAGGGAGCAGCTAGAGATTTGCGGCCTCATGAAAGCATATCATATTGGACTCCCAATCTAGACCAATCCAATTACATTCCAAATTTTTTAGGGCCCCTGTCACTCAGGGGCCCTTGGAATCATCTTAACTTCCCCCCCTTGCGGCGCCCCTGTCAGTGAGGCTAATTATTCAAAAGATAAACGATGGAGATGAATGGTCTTTCTATTTCAAAAGGAATGCAATTCTCAACCCCATTTTCCCTTTCAGTAGCGAAGAGCCTTTGCTAGACTCGTTAGCGGTTAGCTTCTGAGCATGGAGTAGGTTGTTCGGGGCTATTAGGAGTCATTCAGGCACTTGACAGGCGGCTATTAAAATAGTCATGGCCTATCAGTGATGCACACAGCAGCAAAGCGTTACCATGTGACTGTATGAACAGTAGTGCATGCTGACACAGCTCTCCTCCCAGGAATGTGGCTATTGGTCATGACCTTTTTCTTTACAAGCTAATGGAAGACCAAAGAAGCAATGTTGTCCCTCTGTAGGCTGATAAATGACTTAGTCTAGAACAAACCTACGTTTCCTTGGGAAGATGTGGAGAAACCCGTTGGCCTGCAATAGATTGTCAGACTTTCGAAAATGTAATGGGTCCACGTCAAAGTATATGGCTCAACATTACCTGGCGTGATATAATCATATTGTTAGTCAGAAAAAAACGTTGATTTTTCCATAGCGAGATTAACACTGGGAGGGTGTGGATATCCTGGATGCTGGGATGAGGTCAGGGAGCAAGACCATCTACGCACTTATCACCAGAGGTCAGGCCAGACCAAGATTTTGTTTCAGTCAATCAAATGAGTGCTCTGTGCCTGTGACTCTTTATGCTCGCTCAACTGGTTGGTTGAAACAAAATCTTGGTCTGGACTTTTACTCTCTGGACTGGAATTACCCAACTCTGCCTGTGACCGATTGTGCTGAGAGCATTAAGTAAGTTTGCTATGTTTCAGATGAAGAGAGATTGGTTGTAGTTGTACAACTTCGCTGGGTTAATTTACAGAGCAAAGCGGCTGTAAGTTACAGCTGTCTGACTCATGCTGAGGGTGCAGATAAAATCATTCCAATGCTGACGATCTGTTTGCCATCACGAAAAAAAAACCAGATCTTTCACAAATGCTTTAGTTCTGTGGCCATTTTAGATCAAGAGGCTAATAAAAATTTGAATGCCTCATTTTTCGCGTGTGGAAATGATTCCAGCTGTCATTGATTTTATTACAAAATGGACAACATGGCTTTGATTTACAGTAGAGGAGGTATGTAGAGTGCAGAAGACCAGGTATATGCAGTATGTCTGTGACTCTGTGCTGCTAGGAAGTTCGGTAATGATGCTAGTGAACAGGCTTTAAATAGCCTGGTTTGCAATCAAGTGGCATTTTGTTGCGTGTTTCAAGATCAGGAGGTGAATGGCTCTTGAGCAAAGAATGGAAGATATTCCTGTACTCACAGCATCACGAATCTCTGGCTGTGACTCAGTCTGCCTGCTATTTTATTTGCTGTATTGTGATCACATGGGGATCACACAACTTGTCTGCATTTTTTGATTATTCTATATATGGCACTACCTGGGCGTGTTTCTGGAAAATAACTGCGTCTTCACTGCACGCTAAACACTTTGGTTTGTGAAGTTAAGGGTTTAGTTTATCTGATACCATCTATCTATCTTCTAACCTGCTGCTAGGGGGTCTGTAGCCTGTTTCAAGCAGTCAAGGGCCCAAGGCTGAAGTATATCCTGGACAGGAGGCCAGCCCATCGCAGGGCATATATACACATCATGGACAATTTAGTCACACCGATTAGCTGAACAGCACGGGGAAACCAGTGTCCCAGTGACATTCACACGCACACACACACACGCACAGACACAGATACACACAGACACACACACGCACACACACAGACACACACACGCACACACACACACACAGACACACACACGCACACACACACACAGACACACACACACACAGACACACACACACGCACACACACACACGCACAGACACACACACACACATAATCCTAGAGATTTGAAGTAATAACGACGCCCTCATCTGAAATGATCCTGATCCAGTGTCCCTATCCAGTGTCCCTATCCAGTATCCCTATCCAGTGTCCATCTGAAAGCATTATGGGATGCGAACTACTATACAGACAAC
Source organism: Mormyrus iriodes (assembly GCA_011763525.2). Lineage (NCBI taxonomy): Eukaryota > Metazoa > Chordata > Actinopteri > Osteoglossiformes > Mormyridae > Mormyrus > Mormyrus iriodes. The sequence goes on along the minus strand of JAAGVU020000061.1, from coordinate 27,273,578 downwards.
AGTCATATAATTATACGGGTTTTAAATTCGGATTCCACTAAAGAGGCACAGAGTGATATCATTTCCTTACATTATGTTTATCGTTGTGAACATAAGGAACTGGGTAACCACTGTACTGTGCACTCGATGTCTCTGACTTCATTGACAACTCTCCCTGTTTCTGTGTGTGTGTGTGTGTGTGTGTGTGTGTTTCTCTCTCTCTCTCCCTCCAGCTCTGGTAGTGAGATTCCTGACGAAGCGTTTCATCTGGGAATATGACCCCACCCTCGGTAAGACACACTGGCACATGGCATGAGGGGTCCTATTGTAGTCCTCGTCTCAGTGGGCATATCAGTGGTGGGACTGAGAGCCGTGATAGCCCCCCCCTCCCCCGCTCCTCTTTGTATGCCTAAACACATTCCCATTCACTTTATCTGCCAACATCGCTGGAGTGACTCCATCCTAATTACAGAAGCAGGCTGGCAGGTTCGTCTGGGAATGGGGGTTTCTTTGATGAAATCTGTGCCCTCAATGCTATGCCACGGAGGGAGATGTACAGCTGTTCATATTTAATATAGATTGCAAGTTAGACTCGACAGTAAATTTGACTGACACACAACCCGGTCAGTTTAACTGCTGAAACATACAAACTCAACACCATACGTAAACTGAAATGCTTTTGGTAACTCTAACTTTCAGTTTAGAAAAAGTGTGATGTAAAATGTGGTACAACTCTCATAACTCCTTGTGTGTATTCCAGTTCACATTTATGATACATATTTGTACATGTGTCATGTCTTAAAATTAGTTAATATGCACGTTATGTATGCATATATGCATAGTGCTTTATGAATATGCTAATTTGGTCTTAGGTATATAGTTTTCATTATTAATAAATTTTAATGGTTCAGACCTCATTTTAGTCCTGATATTAATACCCTTCAACATTTTTCAAATCATCCAGCACCTTTGGGATGTTTGTACTCATTCCTCCTTTACCTTCCATTTTTAATCCCTTTGAAGAGAGACATAGCGCAGACCATGTCTGCAGTTTAGCATGGCATGAATGTTATTTTATTATGACACCAGCAGCAGACAGTTTAGCTTTAAAGAGGAACATCACTGATACTTTTCAACTTTCAAAAGGATGTATCCTTGCCAGAACCAGGTGTGGCCAATCACGCAAGAAAGCCAGTGCAGAATGCAAGGGTAGATCCCAGCATTTCGAAGCATGTCACGCTTAAACATCTTCAAAGCTACATCCAGATCTGCAACGGGTAGCCAGTGAAGATACAGTGGCTTGTAAATTCATTTTTATTGCCTGTTAAACTGGATGCTACCTGAAACAACTAATGCCAAGGGCAAAGGTATCAGAAGAGGTTTCATACCGTGGTTTAAGGAGTCAAACACCCTTTACCCTGCCTCCGCACAGCATAAGTAATAGATCAAGACAGACACCCACTGAAAAATTTATGCTTCTTCAATATTGGAGGGCGTGGAACGAGCAGTGGTGAGAATATCGAGTTTCTCTGCTGTAGTGATTCTTTCAGAACCCTCTAAATGGAGTTTAATGATAGCATTTAATATGGTGCACATGTGAGCGATTTGTTTTAGTGGTCGAATTGTAATGGTGGAATGAGGTACTCCTGATTGGGGGGAATGCGTAGGATCACTTACCTGGGGAAGATTTTATTTGAGAATCACTCTTTCCCAATTGGCAAAAACACCTGCGCAGTGAGTACAGTTAGACAAAATCAAGCATACGATTTGTCGTCGATTACATTAGTCGGACCTATTACAACAGAATGAGGAAAGATTCTGCCTCCCTTTTTCCTTTAGTATAAATGAATGGACTCTCTCCCCCTGAAACGCAGCCTCTTCTGTGTCTAGAGGGTGTCAACATAAAGCACAGCGATGGCAGTGATAAGGGCTGAAATATTCCATGTCAGGAAAAATATGGGTGTTTATCTCCTGGCGTTTGGGTAGATCAGAGACAATACAGGCAGGGCGTTGGCCACTCAAATGGGACCTTGCGTGCAGCTCCTGCCTATGTGGGAGGCTGTCTCCCCAAGCTTGATCCCATGGAAAGTGGGGCGGGGGGGCTCAATAAATCAATTCCCTGGCAGGGCTGCTAACAACCATCAGTCTGCTGCCTTGTACAAACACGCAGGAAATATCTTCCCTGGCCACCTGGGGACTCTATCGATGACATGTACAGTAAGCCTGCGTCAGTTCAGAGATTGGGAGGTATTTAAGGATCCCAGACTTGTAATCACTTGCAACACCCCTGGGCGTTCCTAGAGGGGTGAGTGGCTGGAAGGGGCATTATCTTGGGTGTTATAAGAGCACTAGAGATTAAGTACCATAAATGGCCGGGCTGTTTACGTCAGGGTTCATTTGCTTGGGTACATATTCATCAGATAGGTCTTCTCGAAAACTAGTGATACTCAACCTTTGACAGCCTACTCAGGTTAGTGAAGAAGGTTAGATTGTCAGGTAAAATGTAATCGAGCAAAATTTTACACCTAATAAAGTCGAAAGTGAGACTCTGAAAAACAAGAGTCAATGTTGTTGTGATTAGTACAATTTCTGAAATTATCAGGATTGCGTATTATAATAAGTGTATTATAAATTCTGTATATTTATATTTCTATCCTATTAAAAAGTCTAATAAGAGGTCATCCAAAGCAGATTTATATACAGCTGTCCATCACATGAATCCATCACCTTCAGCGTCCAACATGCCAGTCATAAGCTTTAGATACAGAGCCAAGTCATTCACTTCTTGAGATGTTTTGCTGCCTTAAGGCAGTTATGAAGTTATGAAACTCTTTGACAGGCAGGTGGCATTCATATCATTCAGACGTGAACTGGGTGACTTACATTAAACAGGCCATGCTTTTTACGTTCTCAGAGTCAACGTATCGCCATCAAGCAAACATTGATGATGAAGCTGTCAACATGGAGATCTTAGACACAGCAGGACAGGTCAGCTCAGATGGACGTTACTGAATGTATTTTGATAGGGTGGATTTGAATGAAGATCCCTGTAACAACGCCTTATGTAATAATGCCACATTATGTAATAACTTGACAGAATGTAACAAACTGAATGATGCTAAAAATAGCAAAAAATAGCAAATGTCATGGTGTGTGACAATGCATTATGTAACAACATTGCATGTGATGAAAATTTGTTACATTTTGTCGAATTATTACATAATGCATTGTAACAATCCATAACAATGCTTACTTCATAGCTATCTTTTGTTTATTGATGAAATATAAGCCTATTTATGTTTATTTGTGTTTTTGTCAGTAGTTATTGCCTTTTAAAGAAAGATTTCATGGTTTCTGCTTGTTTTCTGGTGAGCAATAAACTGAATCTTTATTGGCCAGCAATAGCTAGAAGCAGGCTTTACCGTGAATGTTGATTGGCTAGCTGCTAACCCCTTGTTATCCCCTGTCCCAAGGAGGATATGCTGCAGAGGGAGGGCCACATGCGCTGGGGCGATGGCTTCATCCTTGTCTATGACATCACCGACAGGGGCAGCTTTGAGGAGGTGCCACCGCTCAAGGGCCTGCTGGATGAAGTCAAGAAGCCCAAGAGCGTCATCCTGGCACTAGTGGCTAACAAGGCCGACCTGGAGCACGCCCGGCAGGTGAGCACGGAGGAGGGTGAGCGGCTGGCGGCTGAGCTGGCATGCGCTTTCTACGAGTGCTCGGCCTGCACAGGCGAGGGCTGCGTCAATGAGGCCTTCCTGGAGCTGTGCCGCGAGGTGAGGCGGCGGCGTATGGTGCAGGGCAAGGCTCGCCGCCGTAGCTCCACCACCCACGTCAAGCAGGCCATCAACAAGATGCTCACCAAGATCAGCAGCTAGGGGGCGCCATTTTTGGATTTTGAGGAACTGGAGCATAAAGCACTTTAACCATCAAAGCTGAGGATGGCACTCACTCTGGTGTGTGGGACGTTGCCTTATGCTGGGGGGAGGAATGTCTCTGTAGCCTGTTGTCTGTATGCCATGTTCGTGCTCGGTCCTGCATCAAACATCGGGTTTATTTAACATCTGCGACTCTACTACAAACTCTCTGAAAGGATCACGACTGGGACTTTGATGTTCTTAGCCTGCAGGGCTTTCCATTGTGGCTACAGTGGGACGGTCGTTGTGTTTTCATCTTTATCACCCAGTTCAGAGGGATTACGAAAGCAAGGTCTTCCTACCCGAAGGGTAGCATTCAGATCTCTCTGGATTCAGCATTTTGCCTTCGGTAACTGGCATGTTCCACTTCAGCCTGCGTTTATTTAACTCAGTCTGTTGCTAATCTGAAGCTGCACACATATTAAAGGTTTGCTTTGGGCAGAGGGTAACATTTTATTCCTACATGTCATGTCCATAATTCGCTTCGCACTGATTTGATCTTTGCCGTGCAGCAGGTTCTGAAGACCGCCCATCCTCGGAGCGGCATCTAAACGCCTATTCCAGGTTTCGGGGAGCTCATTCATCTCCGTGTGGTCTGAGAGGCCCTTCGGCGTGACTTTTGTGTCGACTCAGATGAAACGAGAGCAGATCAAATAAAGCATTACTCAGCTGCATCTCAGGATTCAAAAGGTTTCGTTTCGCAGACGGGAGACTTGGCGTGCAGCCTCATGTTTACCCGTGAAATGGTTACACGTCAGGGCTCGAATTACAGCTTTTCAGGAGCCCCAGACTTCAGAAAAGTGGTGTGTCCTGTCGCTGATATGTTTTTGCAGAGCCAGCTGTGTGTGCTGTAGCGCTAAGAACAAGATCTTAGCAATTTTTTAAATAGGCTCCACTCTTTCTAAACACGCGGTGTCTCTGAATATTTCTTTATTGTGAAATTAAGTATGTAAGTATATAAATCATGGCTACAGCCAAGTCACCCACAGGTCTAACAGGTACCCAATTTGATTATGAGACTGAAAAATGCAGATCTAACAGCACTCAATGTTATTTCTCTTGAATTCTTTGTTTTATTTTTCGTGATGCTTATCCTTGAAGATTTCTGGATCTAGTATAAGGCATGAGAAGCAAATATTCAGTGAAAGTATTATTATACAACAAACAGAGCTGTCACATTCTATTGTTTTCATTGTGCTTATTAGTATAGCGTGAAAAACTACAAAACTACATTCAAATCCTTTAACAAAGACAGCGATTCACAGTAAATTGTTTTTTTTTTTTTCCGGATTCCCAAAATCCTGATTTCCCAAATGCAGTTCATTCTGGCCCTTATATCTTGTTTGAACCAGTCCTGTAAATAGAGCCAGATTGGCCTCATTGTTTATAAACTGACAACACAAAGCCCAAGGTCCACTGCTCCCAATCAGATTTTTGGGTGGGGGGGGGTTAGGGAATCTCCATTGGTAGATTACACTGACTGGTGGGCAGAACATTGAGCTGGGGTGGTAAGATGGTTCATTATTGGTTCTGATGAAATTGTGATTTGGTCTGGATACAGAACGGAGTCTGCCAGTTGAGTACCCCCAGGCCTAAAGTATGCAGAATGTGTAGAAATCCATCCCTGTGCTACCAAACCTACTGCTGGCTGGTGTGAAATTCTGTTTTGATACACTGTGTCCCTCACAGATTATTCAATATAGTAAGAATATATTCTTGTCATTTCAGTTTGGAGATTGAGGGAACAACTCAAAACAAAAAATAATTCTACCAATGTGAGTGTACAGGAAAAAGTCATTGGCGTGTCCTGTACACCATGGTTGTAATGTGATTCCGGACACTGCATCTCGGACCTTGAAATGTTCAGAAACACGTCTAATCTGCAGAAGCCTTACATCACTTTGCCTCTATGTTTTATCCTTGAAAAGATGCATGAAATGTAATTACAAACGTTGTACTCAATCCAATATAATCATTAAATGAAATATGTTGCTATAAAATTTCATTTGTGATAATTTAAGACTCTTGGACTTCCTAAATCACTATAATCCACCATCTGAAATTCAACATGGACAGAACAACACATGGCACCCAGAAAAAAAGGGAAATAGTTTGTTTATGATTTATAGACTAAAGACTGTAATTGCAGGGGAGTAGTTTTCACCTGCAAGCTCCACCCACCATGACTGGCACCTAATTTACTCAACAAGAGTGGATTTCAGACCATTGTACACAGTGTTTAGGAGTCTGTAGAGGAAACTGGACATCAGAAGGTTGAGTGTCAAAGCCTTCCTTCCAACACAGCTGGGGGGAGTGGTGAATTTTACTCAGGGCCTGGGAGGGACAAGGGAGTGCCCTGTCTGAGGGCGCTTAATTACAAGGGGACCCCCTGAAATACCCTGTGGTTTCCTATTCAGTGGGGACTAAAACAGTTGGGAGCAAATAGCTTCCTAACACACATGATATACCCATTTGATGGATTCTCTTGAGTTCTATATACTGTAGTAGCCAGCAAAGTCAATAAAGGGGGTGAATGGCGTGAGAGTTTAATAGTATGTTATTGAAATCACGGGCTCCCAGGTCGCTTCTGATGCCGACTTCCTGCTGTCATCATAAAAAACGTCTTTAGTAACGCTTTCGACTGATGTGCCAGCTTCCTGCTGCCTCTGCCCCCTCCCTTCTGCCTTCCTATCCTCCCAGCTGTGACCAGCGCTCAGGCTTTCCAAATCCCCATGGATTCCTCTCACCCCCGAAGCTTCCCCCCACCCCCCCCAACAGCCCCCAGTTGCCTGATATATCTCTCCCCAGCGGTCGGACCTAAAGTCAGTGCAGAGGAGAGAAGCGGATCTTCAGCCATGAATTTATAATTGAGGGACCGGCTGCAGCTCAGAGCGAAGAGGATTCATGCCTGTTATGATAATTTAACGTACCTGGATGCTCAGTCACTTCAGAGATACTCTTCAAATCTCATGGTGAAATGGGATGTTTTCTTAGTGACATTTCATTTCAAAAGAGCAAATATGAATTTATATGCTGCAGTTTCGTGGCTCTTAAATTACACGTATGTTTCATATCAGTCACAGGAAAGAAAAGTGTTTCATCAGACAGCAGGATTCAGTTCAAGCCTTAACCTCCTTCATACCACCATTATTAAATGTTAGTTTTAAAAATCTTCTTGGATTCTAGGGTTAATAAAAGCTAAAAATAAGGAATATGAAAGAAAACAGGAACATTTGATTTTTATTATATCTGTGTCCTGCAGACGGCCGCAGCCTCAGAAAGAATTTTTAAACCAACAGCAAATGGATATTTAGAACATGAGCTGTTCTGGATAAGAACTGGGGGGGGTCTGAGAAAATTCATTCTAGCTGCCTGCGAGGATTTTTCTAGTCTGAATCGAGTGCTGAATTTGGTAGCCTTACAGTGCCCACCAGCGCAAAAGATGGCAGAGCCTGACAGCAATGTGATTACACAGTAACCTCAGTGAAATCTGAAGGCTCGCAGAGTGGAAGCAGGAGGACACATCCGTATATGAAACTCCCCCACAAGCACTTCTCCAACGCGTCAGGTTCCCCACATCCTCTCTGACTTTGTGCTTCGTGAGGCGTTACTATTGCCATGGTGACCAAGGTCTTTCTAGTTTTTAAGTGGGAGTGAGGTGTTTTTTTTTCAGGTTGGTTCGCTGAAGCAATATTTTGTGCCCTTGGGAGCGGAAGGAGCTCATGGAAGTTTTGCTTATACATAAATGATCTGAGGGCAGAAGGGAAAAACGATTGGTTCAGAGAGATAACCATATCAGATTGTAAAGGAGGTGGATCCAAGTAACTAGAGGAAGCGGGGCCAAGACATCTGGTTGGTTGGACCAACCTCCTCTACAATCTGATTGGTTATCTCTCTGAACCAGTCATTCTTCCTTCTGCCCTCAGAACATTTTTGCATAAGTAAAACTCCCATGACTGGGGAGAGAATGCTAAAGAGCACCTTATGCCCTAGTTACATATATCGCATAAATAGAAGCAGTAGCGAGAAGGGGTGCATGATAAAATAATTCTAATGATATGTGACATTTTCATTACGATCTCTTATTTGTTTACAACATACATTTATTTAACATTCACTTTTGTCCAAAGTGACCCACAAGCAAAGATAAGGCAGCATTTCTAGAGCAGCTGGGTTTAAGGGCCTTGTTCATGGGCAAAAAGGTGACATCATTACTCTATTAGCTGCAGGAATTGAACCCATGACCTTCTAGATGTGGTCACAGATACCTAAACCACTGAGCTACTCACAGCTCCGTCCACCTGCTTCTGCAGTACATGTAGCCCTGGAAACATAGGGCACAAGGCAGGGGACACCCCACATGGGATTACACTCAGGTAACAAGATCGCGAAACCTGGCCCATGGCATCCAGTGACACTATTTTGAATGCCCTCCAGTATAACTCCTTGGTGGAGACTGGTTCACCTCTGGAATTCGTCTGTCCAAATACAGACCAGATCTGACTTTTATCATTCATTTTTATAACTATGCATGGCTCTTTTTTACAGCTGAAATCAGTATTTATGTGATGTTTTTCCATGACTACAAGGGGAAGATCTGACTGCACACAAAGGGTGCCTTGCAAAGAAAACTTACTGAAACCTGAAAACTCATTATTTCTCAAATGTTTCACATAATTAAGCCCTATACTGCCAATTCAATGTTTCACAATATCAACTATTCCTAAATGCATTTCTAAGCCGAACATACTCATTGTAATTTTCCATTATCTGTTACAATTTACCTAAAACCATATTTCAGCCATTTAGCTATTAATTCTGAACTATAGGCCGATCTCACGGTTCTGTGTGTTCTCTTGAGTGGCCTGACATTTGAAATACTCCAGCTAAATCCTGACCATGCTGCATTTTGAACATTCTTTTCGGCGCTGTTATTTACCACCGTCAATATCTGATTCAATTTCGCAAGGACTTGCGGCTTGAAGATTTGGCATACCTTCGATTGTATCACGGCCCCCGTTTCCATTTTGCAGAAGCAGAGGCCTTGTGTTTTGGGAGCGGTAGATAAAAGGGGAAATTAAATCTGGACTGTGGAGTCCTTTGGCAAGCTCACTGTCGACATTATAATATTCATACGCAGTGCGTGAGGAATTCAGGGGCAGTGCATGATGGGTAAGCATCAACGATGCACAGATATACAGAACATGAAAGGAATCCCCTTTCACAGATTCTAGGTAACTGCTTTAGTTTGATGGTGGGTGTTCAAAGTATTATTATTGTCATCTTCAAATGCAAAAAAATTCTTGGGTGCTTTTTCCAGACCAGGACCAAGTTAATACAATATATACAAAACAAGTAACAAAGTATAGCACCCAACACTAAATAGCCATCCATCCATCTTCCAACCACTTATCCAGGACACGGTGTTGCCCCAGTGCTGGAATTTATCCCAAGTAGCAAATATCATGAGCTTGTGTGTGTCTATGTGCCCTGTGGATGACTGACATCCTGTCCTTGGAGTTAAACTGCCTTGTACCCGATTCTGTCTGGGACAATAAATGACAATAAATAAAACAACAACAGAAAATAACACCACCACAGTCAAACACTTGGCATATACATATAGGTGCGATAGCTGCATCCTAATCTAGTGTAGAGATTTAATCTTGAAATTGTTTGCCCGTTGGCTCTCCTGACTCCTGTCAGACAAGCTAGATTAAAAGGTAAAATGAAGCAGGAGTTAATAGGGGCACCTTTTTATTTATCTTGTTGGGCAGCTGACGGGCAGCCCTTGTTTCTGAGGACCATGGTGGCAGAAGGCGTGACGGCTTGATGGGACCTGAGATACGGGAGCAGGAATGTGTGTACAAGACGCTGCTGGCTTCCTGGGTGATAATTATCATGGATCGGGCCTCCGAGCCTGGGACGTACCTCCTTGTCGCTCCTTCGCTTTGCATTTTTGCATCCCTTACTGTCGCGTGACCATGCCGCTCTGAACAGCTTGTCAGCTGGGGTGTTGTGCCAGCTCTGCTCGGGCTGCCCACCGAAGGAGGGGTGTCTTTAATCCCCAGTATTTATTTCCTCCCCAGTCACAGCCCTTGCTGGAGCATCACGGTGCTTAAAGAAAAAAAAAAAAACACTCACGTCGTCCCACTCTTTCATTCACACATGCCTGATGTGCCTGAGCTCCTGATGACATGAGAGAGTCATGCAGTGGTTTATTATTCAGTCATTTACTTATTTATGTATTTACAATGCACAGTTAGTAACTGTCCCAGAGGTAAAGCTAAATTTCAACTGCAACAGCTGTCTCTGGACAGACAGTACAAAGACAGGCATATTTCGCAAAATTGCAAAGTTAGAATTGGAATGTCCAATACAGAAACATCACAAGATACAACACGTAAAAGTGCACTGTGCTTAATATCTTAAAGAAACTAATGGATTTGGTCGATTTGATTTCTTTTTGATTACTTTTAGGTGTAATTTAAAACAGGTAGAATTCAATTTCTGAATTTTGTCTGATACTGCTGGGGATGGAGTTACAAATACTTTTAGTTCTAAGGGGAAATGATTCAAGGAGACATTTCAAAATGACCTCACTATTCATGGAATTAATATGCTGAGGTCCACATCATAACACACTGTGACACACTCCAGCACTAAGAGCCCAGAACTGAGCCGTTATTTTTAGCTTCCTGCTAAGCATTATCTCCGTACACGGACTTCCTGCAGGTTTCCCTTTTATCTGATTCTCACTGGATTTTTTTTCAGCACCGCAGGATAGAACAGCTTTTGCCCCTGAACTTTATCTTAGAGGGAAGCTAATCAGCAACAGTGGATCAGCAACGGATCAGCTTCATCTCCTCTGTTCTGCTACCTCCCTGTCCACAGGACTTATATCAGTTACCGCTGCGGCGTTAAAAATGGACTGCTTCGTTCTTAGGATATCCAGAATCTGTGCCTATGACATCTACAAAAAGACAAAAGTTATGACACACAAGGAGAGGAAGAGGAGCTTCTAGTTGGTCTTCCATTTCTGGTTAGTTGGTGATGTTGAGTAGATCTGACAGTGGTGACATGGAGACTCTCTCTCCAGAGCTCCTGAGGTCCAGCATGGCAGGAACTGTGAAGTGGCCCAGTGAATTATGCAGATTTTCTTTCCTGTGCGAGGAAGCTGATCTTATTCTAATTGCATGTTTTATTACGACCCATCAACACCTGCTTGATTGGTTGGATAATTAGTTTCCATCAATAGACCAGGATTTTCCATAATACCTCTAGATGGAACAAAGAGACTTTTTGAACAACATTCTGTGAAAGGTTCTCACAGAAACGAGTTTTTCAGCCATAAGCTGACAGACAGAAAACAAACATTCTTTCCCCAAGTTCTCATCTATGATTTCCTCCATCCATCCATCACTTTTCTTTACCTGCTTGATCTATGCAGGGGGTCCAGAGCCTATCCCGCTGACAGTCTTCTGTTGGTTAAAAATCCACGCTCTGTAAGGATCAGTCCCTATCCTAGTCCATATGTCATTTCCCCATTTGGCCAGCAGGTGTTGCTGATCATCCTGTTTCCTGTTATTACCTCTGGTTTGTTAGTTCCCATGGCTATGAGGGAAGCATTTCTACAATCTGAGATTATGGAGGGATACCCAATGACAATCCTCAGCTATTTATATTTCAACATTTGTCCTTTATTATATACTCCTGGTTATGTTACGGTGGTGTTTTTCTGTTAGTTCTTCGTGATTGGTATCTTCTGCTTGTAGTTACTGTAGTAGTTTTTGATTATATTCCCCTGTTTCATGTAGTCCTGTTTTTTGTGGACTCCTCATGGTCCTTTTAGATTTTTCGGGTTCTTTTTTGAGTATTGATCCTTGCAGGGAAATTCTCTTTTTGCCTACCCCATCTTGACAGCGCTATGAGTGGTGCCCTGACAGCGAAGGGCACCACTCTTAGTGGCACCCAGGGAGCTAAGGGGGGGGGGGGGTTATGGGCCTTGCTCAAGGGTTCACAGACTTGCTGAGAGCAGGCTGGACCTGGTGACCTTCCTATTTCAGGCACAGAGGCTTAACCCACTGAGCCACACTCTGCCCCAAAGTGTCTTTTTGTGAGCTACTACGTGAATCATCCATCCCTATGTCCATCCGTAACATGCTCTGAAACATACTGGTCTTACTCCCAGCATAGACTCACCATAGGAACAGCCATCTCATCAACCCCAGAGAGGAAGAGGACAGCCCTCATAACCCCAGTGCCACATGTAAGTATTGACTCTCGGGACTAATTATGGAGAGAAGTGAACCTTCTCCACACCTTGTTCCTGAATGTTCCTTCCAGACCCACTGGCTTCCCATTTCCTACAGTACCATATCTAATGGACTCAATACCCATTGGGCAGAAAATCTGACACAGGAGTGAAACAGTCCAGTTTCACCCTTTTACTCTTTCTCTGTTCCTTTAGATATTTGAGTCATTACACGAATTACACCAAGTTCCCTGAGTCCAGCATAGTGAATAGAATAGTGATACTTTATTAATCCCTATGTGGGAATTCTTTTGCCCCATCTTGCTTACCATACAGGTTAGAGCAGGTTTGGGGGTTTACCACAAAGGGGCAGTCATCTTGTGGCACCTGTAACTGCTGAGGTCTTGCTGTCATGTTCAGGTTAGGACCTGAGTGCTGCCGTGTAGAGGGCGATGCCTCAGTGCCACACCAGTTCTGATCCCCAAAAGGCCGAACCAGGGCTGGTTCTAGGCAGGTGCAGGGGGGGCAATGCCCCACCAAATGCTCCGCATGCCCCACTAAAGCCAAAGATGCGACCCACAAACATTTCTTATTGCCCCCCATTTGATACAGTCTAGAACCGGGCCTGGGCCTGACCCTATCAGCTGTTCGGCGGTTTTGACTCTTTGGGGGATGAGGCTCCCAAGGGCTCTTCTCCAGGAGTGATTCTAGACCAAATTTACCAGGGGGGCTAAGGTGGGGCCAGTATTTTTTCAGGGGGGCACATATGAGGACAAAAAAGAGGGCAATATTTAATTTTGAATACATTAAGTGAATTTATTTGGAACACAAAATAAATTGAACATTAAATAATGACTTACAAATGAGTTTCAAACAAAAGATCAGTTACTGTATACTGTATGTGCACAATAATCCTTGAAATAAAGTTTTTTTTTGCACAGTAACGTTTTTCTTTTTGTGCACAATAACTTTTTTGTACAATGACATTTTTCTTTTGTTTTTCTTCTTTTTTATTTATGTAGGTATGTATTTATTTGCTTATACAGTGACTTTTTTACAGCATGAAACGTAAATGTACAGTCACCTTTTCTGTTCCGTTTCTGTTCTGTTTCTGAGAAGAAAGAAAGAAAAAGGTAAGTCAAGCACAATGGTCTCTCATCCTCTAGCATTTGCAACACAATTGCCTTTAACACTACAATAACAGTATTCTGCATTTGTGATTCCTTACGCTCTAAGAAGTCCATGTGGAACGCCGCGTCGTGTTGGTTCCGGCGTCCGTGCCAGCTCATATCACCGTAAGAAATTACTAAATTATTATCTCTTTGGCACAGGGGCCACAACAGGGGCCCGGGTCAGTTCTACAGGGGCACTGGCCCCTGTTGGCCCCTGTCTAAAACCACCTATGCTCTTCTCCATCCCCTTCATCATGCGTGCAGTCTTCCCGTGAGCTGCTGCAACAGAGCTACTCCTGCAGAGAAAAGAAAAGAGTCCTGTCTGCCATTTTATAGCCAGGTGAAGTTTTTACGGTGGATGAAGTTCCAACATTTTTCCCCTGCATGTTGGAGGTCTGCTTGCAGGGCCAGATGCAATTTTAATGCCATACCCAGAACATCCCATTAGAATTATGGATTTTTTTTATACTATCCCAAACAGACAACTATGAGCATGAGAGATGACAGCCAGTCTAGTTCGCACAGGCAGGTGTGCATCCTGAATGTGTGCGTCTCACACTATGGAGCGTTCACCTTCCAGTAGCTGATGTCATCTGTTCACAGTGGGCTGTGGGTGATCACCTCGACTGCGCCACCCAGCAGACTAATCTCTGCTCAGATGCTAGATGGACAATAAGACTGCAGGTCGCGTTCCCTCACATAAAGACACCATGACAGGAAGAAGCAGAGCAGCAATGATCAAAACGGACAGAAGCAGGTTCATCCCAAGCGAGTTTCAGATTTTATAAACTCCTCTGCAGATGGTTATTTGTCAGAATCATGGTGGCCTTTGGGAGCATCTTTCCCTGTCTGCTACGGCCCCCAGGAATATTCTTGAATGAATATTGACTATAAATTTCAAAGACTAAAGGGTATGATTTATTTATGAAGATAACAGGGAAGCAGTCAGTCTTTGCTTTATTTAAAAAAGAGTTTTTATTTTGAGATACTGAAGGAAATTGCTGGCTAATTTTATATATCTGACTGAGAAATTGTATTAGCTTTTCATTTTATAATATTATTCAAAATATTTCTCATTTTGGAACAATTTTTTCGGCCATTAGTCGCTGAGCATCAGAACATTGAAATACTAAACTCTATAAGGGTAGCCAAGTATTCGAAGCATTAAGGTTGAGATGCCACAGGCCTAGTCTTCATAATGGCTTCAGATTTCTTGACAGCAGACAACCCAAGTCTTAAAAAGGAACACCAAAGGAGGACAGAAGACGAGGTCTTAGCTGGGGGAAGGGTAATGGATGGCACTTCTGATTTTGTAAATCCTGGTGAGGTCAGGGAGGGACAATGGAGAACATAGGAGTAAAATATAAATGGACAATGAGAGTTAAAGCATAAGAGATAAGCTTTGATTGAAGCATTACAGTTCCTTCAAAGGGGGTGACATTTTCAACTAATTGAACACAGGTAAAAGAAACAGATTTATTCCAAGGACAATTTACTCCCCCACACACAAAATACTTTTGCACAGAAAAATATACGTGTAAAATGAAGTCTCTATATACTGTGTATCTGGTCCTGCTACAGTGTTCCCCTCATTTTGTTTATATATAGTTCTCATTTATTTCATGCATACAGATCTGTTTACTCCTGTTTTTCTTTGTACCACAATGGCAGGAACAGTGGTTTAGAATGTAACAAAGAACAAGATTGCAGGAACAAGAGCATAATTTTACAAGCCACAGATTTCTGTGGAAAACAAAACTGGGCTATGCTAATGTAAAAATGGCTAAAAGGTGACCCATTTTAAAACAAGTCATTTCGTTTGATCAGGATCAGCTGGGTTTCATTAATTCCAGCATCGGCAGGCAAAAGCCAGGAGATGAATCGTCATGGAAAGATCGCCCAAATCCAGCTCCTGTTGTTTCTATACCTCCCACTGAAACCATTTTCCTAAAAATGTATTGTGGAGGGGGATCGGAATCCCTTCTAAACTCAACCCCCCCCAACCCCCTGTTTTTACAATGTTTTTCCAGCGAGTGGGAGAAAATTAGCATAACTTAAGAGGTCAGGCGGAGTTCAGCAGGAGACATGGGAGATAAGCAAACAGTAACGTGTGTTTGAGCTACTGTAGCTGCTGTGGTTTCTTGTAAAAAAAAAGAAGAAAATAAATTCTATTTAGTTTAAGTGCTTTACCTCAGTCCAATAATTCCATAGGTCTCGATTCATAGGATGTATATTAGCACAAATCCAGCTAGGTAATCAGCTTATTTTTTCTTTACTCTATTAGCATATCAAACATGGTATAATAAGACAGGATATTAAAATCCACATACAATCATTCATTCATTATCTATCCATTCGTCTATCTTCCACGTTTTTTGTCATTTTCATAAAACCTTCAGAAGGGAAAACGATGATTTATCTCAGGTGACTTCTGAATTTTCCCTATTTTATTATTGTTATTTTGATGAAAAGCAGAAACTTCATTTACGGACACAGTCTGAAGAGCTGGTAACCTGAAATTCACTCTCCCTGAATGCTCTGATGAAGTCTAAGCAGAACCAGTTACTCAACTTCATCAAAATGAAAAGGAAACAGGCAAATCTTATTGGTGAATTTCACAGATCCAGACAGGCAGAAAGATTCAGTTTATGTTGATTAAGTAGTATTTGGTTTGTAAGAGAGTTATTTTGGTTCTTGGTTTAATCATAATGTCAGACAAAAACCAGTGTATCAGAAGTTAATGTATTGATGTTATAATGCCCTCTGGTGGCAGAAAAAGAGACTTACACCAGGACCTGAAATTGAGAATGCATACAGCCCCCATTACAAGATAACTTCACAGTGAAACTATATCATTTCCTGAAGAAGCTCTAAACTTTTTTGGTTAAGTTTGGTTAAGACACAATAATTGCTTTGCCAATGAATATTATGTTAGAAAATACAATTTAAGGGGCCTTCCAGTACAAAGCACACCCACTTTCAGTCTTATATCAGAATACAGATAATAGAGTTTATGTTTCAATGCTCTGATGCTCAGCGACTAAGATAATTTATTATTTTGTTGGTTGAACAGATACAGATATATATAGTGACATTGCTGTGCACCACTAGTGAAAAAATATCCAATGACATGCAACTGAGCAGAGTTATAAGTTGTAATTCTGTCTATAAATTGATTCGTGAAAAATTGTCAGTATCATAGGTTGTGTGGCATTTGTATCCCATACTAGATCAGGGTCTATGGCCACAGAGCTGTGGGATTTCGGAATGACGTTCCAGCACCGTCCGCATCAGAGGGCCAAGGTGCATGATGCTGTGAAAGTGGTCTGTGAGGAACAAATTGCCGCTGTAATGATCAAGAATGTCTTTTAAGTGTCACCTGACAAAACCAGCCAAATATCAGGCAGCAGATATAATGACTGGCTATGATTTTTGAATGAAACGCACAAACGGCCCCCCCTTTTTCCCACAGTGTACTAGGCCTGGCTTTTAATGCTGTGAAACCTGCCAAGACACTTGTATTGTGCTCTTGTGGGACACGTAGAAATGGATGGGCCACTTTTATGTGTAGTCTTCTAGCAGACAGTCACAATAAAATAAAACTATTTTTATAATTGGCAGTCATGATGTCGATTTCGATTCTGCTCAGAGAACACAAACCACAAAACAAGTACATTTTTTTTTAAATGTCCTCATAGTTTCTTGACATTTAGCAGCAGCAGAATCAGAAGAAAGGTGATTTTAAAGCTGTCCCTTCTGACCTGAATGTCCCACTTCCCCTTGTCCAGCAGTCCTACTCTTCTGTCCCCACTCAGCAGGCTTTGTACAATGAGCATCACTCATTCCTCAGCTCAAAGTTACCCCCTTTTCAAGTATGCAAAGCCCACAAGGAGGAGAAACAGTCAGGCATGGACTAGATCCAGCATATTACAATCTCCATTCTCCCAGATGTCAGCCCCAGAGCCAGTTCAAATAAACTGCTCTTCCAAAAGAAAGGAATTCAGGATTACAAATAAACACCATCCAACCGCAGGTGAAAGACCTCACAACAATGACCTTACATGGAGAATACAGAGAAACTGCTTCACAAGTCAAATCAAAGCAATGTTACGTTGTGCTGCTGGAGTACAATCAATATATTTGATTTCAGTCTGCAAGTGTGAATTATTGATTTTGGATAAACTGATGATCAGCAAAGGGACTTTGAAATAATGACATTTTTATACATGGGTGTACCAATTGTATTACTATTTACCAGTGCTGCACTGGTCAGCTAGAAATGGGCCCTGGACTTTTGCCCATACAGACTCAGGCTCACCAAATGTCCACACATGCCCATGATGAAATGTGTCGAAGGGGGCGGGGGTTGGCGGGGCCCGGTTATCGGTATAAAGGAATCAGACCCTCCATATTGGACATCAGTTACTAATTGTATTACTAACTGTTATATAAGAAAAATCTCCACAGGGGTATTCAACAACAGTCATTTTAAAAATGACACATTTTAATCAAATCGCTATGGTTACACATATATACACGGAGCAAGGCACACACCAAACATTTACTCAAAAAATTAATGATGATGTTACAGACAGCAGAAGCAGCAGTCATGCCACACTTAGGTGAAAATGTACTCCTAAATATACACCAGCTCACAGTAGCCTAGACAGATGCAGTCACACAGGATGAGTTGATACAGGGAAGTCTAATCAATTCATGAAAAGAAGGTCCTGCCAGCCTTAGTTAATTGATGAACAAATTACAAGCCAAAAAAATAAAGAGGAAGAGCCATTTCCACATTGAAAACCAATTACAGGTTACAAAGGTGAATCCGTAAAAGCTTTAATGTGCAGGATTTCATACTTATACTGTGTGATTCTGGGTAACATTGCTGAAGCCAAAGAATTTTCTGGAAATTAGATCTTCATCATCATCATCATCATCATCACACTTTATGGCTCAGAAAAACTAGAAATATTACTTCGGTAAAGGTTTGGCTGAAATCTCCAAATTAATCATCTATCAATCTTGGTCAGGGTGGTGGGTTGATGTGAGATCTGGACTACCATATTTTTTTCAGAGCTAGATACTATGTTAAATATAATAATTGTCAATATTAAATGTCAAAGCCACAAACACTACAGAAGTATTCTTAGATGCATTCAGAATTCCATTTATACAAATATATAAAATACAAAGAAATAAATGCTGATAAATGTCTCGCTTACTTAGCACCCCATTAACACAAAATGTCACGTTAGGAATAAGCTTGATATATCTCAAAACCAGGATATATCTCTTAATCCCTGTGTTTACATGTTAAACATAGTTCATCATGACTCATGATCAGAGTAGGAGTGCGCGGTACGTATAGCTGTGAGTATATGTCTGATCAGGCCCTAGACAGCCAATGATCGTATGGCTTTTGCTGTGTATAGTGCAGTCAGTACAGTGCAGTTACAGTGAAGTGAACAGCATGCCAGTCGAAAGATTATTAGAGTTAAGCACGTCCACCTTTCATAAAGTGATGGTAAAAAAGGTTTGAGTACAAATGTTGTCAAAGATCTGGGACCAATTGACATTAACTTGCATAAAACATTGAGTGACTTTTTCAGTTTTAGTGCTCAACAAGTGATTATCATTTCATCACACTGAAATGTAAAAAAAACCTGCAGATTTATTCATGATAAAAGTCGAATATCTATTACAAATAACCTGTTTCAAAAATTGAATATTTAACTGCAATGAAAAACTTGTATGGAAGAATTCGAGGTTGATTAAACCGATTAGCAGTACAGAAAATGTAGATCTGGAGTGAGTTAGAGGTTAAATACCAGCATTTGAACCATAAAGAAGCAGTAGAAGCCTGTAGAGTTCATGAAAGATGTTCAAACCTTGATTTGGCCTCATAAAAAAAAATCCTTACAATATCATTCATTATTTGCTGAAATGTTACTCGGTTCTTTAGCACAGTTGTAAAAACCCCCACCCGTGTGTTGGATTTGTATTTACTACAGTGTGGCTGCAAAGAGTTTATTTACAATAATGTATGAAATTGTCATATGATGAAAGCATTGGAAAAATGTCAATATTGCCAATAAAAATGTCAATAAGAGTCAATATTGTGTGGAGAAGAGCTGAATAAGAAGCGTAAAGGTATGTCTCCACTTGGTATTCCGTCTCGTCAAGGATGGGCAGCCATGTCCAGATTGGGGAGGGGGGGTGGTGACATTGCAGGTAACCACGGCGATGGCGGAGCTAGTCGGAGAAGAGGCTGGCGAAGGACTGCCTGAGGCTGCGGATGGTCTCGGCCTTGGCCTCGTCCTCGGTGGTGTTGTCGTGGAGCAGGTCCCTGGTGTTCAGGGTGTTGGTGAGGGACCGGGACTTACTGGGGAACGACAAGCAGGATGGGCGGTCATTCTTTTTAAACCACCAACAGATCAACAAAACACATTTATAATGTTTTCATAAATAAACAGAGTAAGAACTGCAGAAAGAGCAGATGATATGTATGACAATCAACACCATGTCAACATTGTCTGCTAGATTGCAAAAGTATGAACGAGGCAATATTGTTGCAAAAAAAAAGAAAGTGCAATCGATTGATACAAAAATTCTGTTCTTCGGCAGACAAGATCCAGCTGCTTTCCAAAAGCTGTCAAAATCCCTGTGGTATGAGATTGATTTTCAGGTGGGTAAATGGTTTCATTTAATCTTGCACAATTGTATCCAGCAAGTACTTCAAATGTTTTTCCCAAAGGCAGCCAGCCATACTGTGAAATCATTTAAAGAATGGGATTTCATTTATGAAAATAAATGGTCCTACGGTAACCACAAAGAACTGGTGACACATACTTGAGCTGAGGCAAATGCTTCTGGCTGGCTGACCCAGGAGGGAGAAGCCCAGGCTGGAAGGCCTGGCTGGGTGAGGTGGTAGCCGAGCGGGTGCGTTTAGGGGACCCCTGTATCGATGGGGTAGGGGAACTGGAGGCCGACCAAAGAACACCTGCAAAGATAGAGGCAACAAATGTGATATCACAAGCTTTTAAAAAGAACTCCAGAGTACCAACATTTATGCAGGCATTTAGGATTTGAGCAGAACCACATTACCACAGCTACACCTCAGATGATCTCAGATGTTTATATCTTCAGTAAAATACAAAGCATTTACCCTTTTCTACAGTATCTAAAAATGCTTTAAGGGTTATCACAGACTTAGTAAACCAGATTTATAAAATCATCCCATTTGAATAAACAATTTTAACGTTTCAGCTAACAATTTTCCAGGAGAAAACATCTACCATCTCTTGCTGTTGCTAAGTCTATTTGTGATGGCCTTTTGAGAAATTTAATATTCATTCCCGAGGCTGAGGATAATATATCCACCATCACATTGCCAGATGTTTTGTCTGTTACGGCAGTAAAATTTCCAGTTCAGGAGTCTCCAAGGTTTTGATAACACTCAACAATTTCTTTACAAGAAGGTTCCCTCCACGTATTCTTCTGCCGGGAGACTGTATTTGTGGGCGCTTCCTCTCCAAGGGATCTGTGTGACCAGGCTCAGCTGAAGGTGGACCACTGGCTGCTTACCTTGGGCTCTTCTGGGCTGGGTCGTCTGTGGTGCCTGGCCCTGGAGGAAACATATGACCATTGCACTTGAGTTTGGCATTAATCCTCATCTTCCTACAAGCTGATTTCCACAAAGAATGAGTGTAACTCAAAGCAGAGCTTGCCAGTTTTCTCCAAATGAGATAATATGCCTGATGTTATATTTCTGGATAAGAAATGCAAAGTTAATCCAGCCCCAGTTGATGCCTCTTTACATGTCACACCCCCTTTGGTGAGCAACGTATTTAGGGGTAAATATGCCACAGTTAACTATTTCTGTGGGTTTTGGCAAAGCTGCTTCGTCTATAAGGCACCGGAACTCAAGAAAATGATGGGGTGAAGGCGGAGACCTTGGCTGAGGCCAGTGGGGATGAGGAGGAGTCGGTCAGCGGGGCGGCCATCTTGTTGACCACCAGCTCCGCGATCAGTTGTCTGTCCTCCTCCACGTGCTCCCCTACCAATGGCATGGAGCTGTCCATCACCTAGGCACAAGGGCAGGATGTTTTGATACCATTTTTGTCATTATAGGGACATTTATAACAGCTGGATATTCAATACAAGTGATTTGAGTTGAGCGACTTGCTCAAAGCTACAGCAGCTGAGTCCATCTTGGACCTGGACCCATAAAGAGTTTTGCTACTTATCCCATCTATGCTATCCAGTACCATAAAATTTGCCTGTTCCTCTTCCAAGTTCCATTCATTATCCATTACTTACAGACACACATTGCTTTAATTATAGCGTAGCATTGCTATTCTTTCAAGGGTTAGTGTTTATATATTGTTCACACGTAGAGTCGACTTTTCTACTCCCCTGCAGTCTGAAATAGTTTTTACCTAGTCTTGCACCACATATCCTGGTCAGGGTGGCCTGGAGTCAATCCCAAGCAGCACAGGGCACAACACAGGGGTACACCCTAAATATGATGCCAGTCAATGGGAGGGCATTTAAAGACACTGTAGGTAATCAAGGGACACTATTTAGCTGGTCATGAGGGCTTGTACGGCTCAGTGAATTAGGACACGGTGGATGTGATTGGATCGCTGCTGGTTCAAATCCCAGGGCTGGCATAGTGATGTTACCATTGGGCCCCTGAGCAAGGCTCTTAATCTTCAATTACTCCAGGCATCAGCTGACCCTGTTTTCTCAAGTGCATTGCTTTGAATAAAAGCATCTGTTTAATAAATAAAGTGCAAAGCTAATTAGCCAGAAAAGCCTGCAGTCTTTATTTTAATAAACAGTCTGATAGTAATTTGTAAATAGCGCAAGAAATGAAAATTCATTCATTGTAATAATACTGTAACAATCCATGTATCCTAAAAACTGATGATCTGGTACAGGGTCCGAAACTCAAGCAACTGAGGGTACAGGACATGAGCACACCCTGGACAGTATAATGCAGTAGTAATGAAGCAAAAATGTTGCATTTAGAGAATGAATAGTACAGGAATTCAACAAAAGCCTGCCATCTTTTTTTATTATTATGGCATTGCTGCAGTATGGCCACTAGAGGGAAATATTGGGCGTGTATTTATTGACAGCAATAACTGGGTATGCTGGTAAATGAAGAAAAATATATCACAAGAAATACATTTCTAGATACTTTCTAACACTAAGAATGAAGACCTCTGTAAATAATCACGTATCATGGGGAAATGTACTTATCAGTAGAAAAGGGATTTTTGTGTGCTTTTCAAAAACATAACATATAGGAGAAATTCTCCAGGTTCCTAAGCCCCTGTGTGACAAGGCTCTACTTCATAAGTAGAAAATTGTATGCAAATTATATGTGGGCTGGAGATGGACCACACTGCCACTGCCCTGTCAGAAACGGCTGTGGGTAAGGTTATCATTTGGGTAATTGATCTATCCAAACTATCGTCTCACTACCTGAATTCTTAACAATGAAATAAATCTAATTGATCTCCACTAAATATTCTTATGAAATTTAAATTTTATTGTTAAACCTTGCAAGGGGACACACTTTGCGCTTTATCAATATACTGTAAAGAACTGGAGACGTATTCCTGCTATCAGGTATAACGGTTTATTATATCATTTGAATAATGAAGGTTATTATTTGTATATCTGCTTGGCTGAACCTTTTCCCATAGTAACTCGCAATTTTATCCAGTTGTAACATAAAGAACAATTAAGGCCAAGCATGTAAACGTACTATAGCAGAAATTACACTGTAAAGCTTCCCCATCCTCTTACAAAGTTAATCGATTATGGAGGAAGTCATTCATAAAACCGTACACACTGATCAGCATACAGCTGAACTTTAGAGCTACACGCAGTCAATATTGTTGTGATTGAGAAAGTGCAGGGTTCACATAAGACCTTAGCATTTATTTGTTAACTGTATGGGAGATTTCACAAACACAGAACAAGATGAATGTGAGCTGGGGGCTAGGAGGAGAGGACTGTTTTCGGTATTTTTGCAGTTACCCTTAATTTAATTTGAATTAAGTTTTGTTTATATATTTCATATGTTTTCAGTTACTCCCAATATCACAAACCAAAAACTTAGCAGCTGATGTGGTGAGAGAGCCAGTGATGTACCTGTGACCTATGTGTGTATCACATTGAGCGTGTCTCTTTATATGTGTGTGTAATCGTGGGGTGTTTTAAATGTATACTTGTAGTTCTATATCAATACTTCCTATGACCGTATTTCCTTTTCCCCCTGTTGCATGTTCCCTCACTGTGGCCCAAATCCTGCTGATATCCTATTAAATACCCACGTTACATGGTTCTGTCCACTGAGGCCTTCCTACAATGATATATACAGTGATCCCTCGTCTATCGCGGGGGTTGCGTTCCAGAACCCCCCGCGAAAGGTGAAAATCCATGAAGTAAAAACCATATGTTTATATGGTTATTTTTGTATATTTTA
>JAAGVU020000061.1:27229785-27241436 GCA_011763525.2 Mormyrus iriodes | reverse complement strand
AACTCCAATCAGCCTCAGCATGTTTTTGGACTGTGGGGGGAAACCAGAGTACCCGGAGGAAACCCCACGACGACACGTTGAGAACATGGAAACTCCACACACACATGGAACCCAGGCAGAGACTTGAATTCTGGTCCCAGAGGTATGAGGTGACAGTGCTGACCACTGCACCACCGTGTCGCCCCCTCATCATTTATATATAGTATATTAATACAAAGCTAAGTATCACTCAAGGCAGGCTGCAGAATCAACATGTACTTTATCTGGAGCACATGGTGAGAAGGCATGAAGGAGGTGAACATGGTCTGAATGTGGCTAATTGGTTCAGCAAAGCAGTGAGGGACATGGAGATGGGTCACTGGTGACACTGGGATTTTGGCCAAAATTACTGGGCTCTTCATCA
Source organism: Mormyrus iriodes (assembly GCA_011763525.2). Lineage (NCBI taxonomy): Eukaryota > Metazoa > Chordata > Actinopteri > Osteoglossiformes > Mormyridae > Mormyrus > Mormyrus iriodes. The sequence goes on along the minus strand of JAAGVU020000061.1, from coordinate 27,241,033 downwards.
GTTCTGAGGAACAACGTACCCTTTAGTTCATGATATGCAAATACAGTTTTGTTCAGTTACTACTTAGCTAAAGATATACTTTCAGTGCAACACAGTATCATGTTGGAGAGTGAAAATAAGATTAATTGGTCAGGATTTCAATTGCCCTGTGAACACAGAAGTAAATAAGCATGGCTGCAACTATCATTTTAAGATAACTAAGTAAATAAAACTAAATGAACCAAAAATAACAGAAGTATTTCAAACCACATGCAAGAAAACCCTAATTACCAGAGAAATAAAAACTACAAACAGGATTTCTTTCCATCCACAGAGCTTCTGTAAGCATCCAAATACTTTCAAAGCAATTTCCCCTTAATGTTAACTTAGGCAGACGTCCTGGAATCCATCTTGTGCAAAATATACATTTCAGGAATTTGAGTCAGATGCCTTTTTAAGTTTTTATTTGTTTTCCTTTCATGGCAGAACCTTTTCTATAAATGACACAACCAACACGGCAGCAAAACGCCATCATTCACAGGTTTCCATTAAAGGTTTATTTGCAATGTTTGTTGTGTAATGGTGTCTCACTAATAAGCGTAAAGAATGAATAAGCATATGGTGTGATTTCTTCCATTGATTCTGTTTACGGTATGATGCCAGGACATGAAATTAATAAGAATTCCTTGTTGACATCATTCCTGGTTATGCCACTTTATGTATTTAGAGAAACCAGGGATCAAATACAAGGAAAACATTACACTCTACCTGACCATTAATTTGATCATTTAAAGGAAGCTTTAACATTTTGGTAACCTTCTGAATCCAAAGAGGTCTCTGCAAACAAAAAATAGCTCCTGGAAAATGCACGGCTCTGTATTTATGCATAACATATTTTGAAAAATACAGTAACAGATTGCTGTATGTAAGTCTTTGCCAGCAGTGATGTGATTCTCATTTTGATAAAACGCTCAGGTTGATATGAACAAATCTACTTCTTCACTGGTCAGTTAGTCATCCCAGGAACAGATGGCTGGACCCTCCGTTGATGGAGGTCTGGCTGTTAGCTCAGCCTTCCCTGTGATCAATGAAAACCAGGACTGTGAGAGGATTAATAAAGTTAAACGCATTTTATAAGTGTAGTAGAAGTCAGTGTCCGTCCAGCCACGAGTTACGAGGAAGAGTCCGTCACCAACCATGTTAAGCATTCACTTGAAGAAAGGCAACGACAACATTTTTGTGTTTAAGGTGGCCTTGCACAGGCGCTCTGGACCGAAAGCGGGCCCACAGCATCTTTCTCAGTTGACATCAACATCAATATGAGCAAATCTTTAAGCTTGAATTGTGGAAATTTGTGAAGCTCATTAAAAATGACAATGAAAAGACCTAACACTCTGTCTGCTCTGAAATATCATTCCCATCGAATAGAACAGCTAAGTCGATTTCCTCAGATGAATAAGTGAGCCCTTCGGGTATGGAAGGCTGAAAAAGGAAAACATTTCAACATCCTTTCTGAGGGAAGTGCCTCTGGCAAGCTAACCTAAATCTTTACAAAGTGAAATCATCTCACACCATTTCACCCTGTAGTAACACGGCTGGATTCTGACAAATTCAAGAGCAAAATAATAATAACAATTACATCATTTCCTGGCCCAGATCATGACCTGAGGCTTTGATATTCGCCCTTTAAAAAGTCTTGTGATGAATTAACAGCAATGATACTTCATAAGGAGATTATAAATGAGCATGTATGATTATTTTCTGAATATTCTTATGCCAGTGCAGATGTTCATGCATGTACAGGCACCCTATACCTCAGGCCTCTGATCTCCATTTTCCATCTCGTGGAAACAATGTCACTAGCTGTACCAGGCAAAACATAAAATTTTCTAGTAAATTAATGAAAAATGCATACTGAACATTAATAAAAAATATTTACCACTATATATATATACACATATATTTATGATGGATGATCCTGATTTAACTTGCTGAAACAGGGATCTATAAATCATTTCTTTCACTTAACCTGACAATATTACAAGGAGCCCAGTGTCAAGATTCCTCTCCAGGTTCGGAAAGATTGATATACTTGGACCGGCTGCTGGTTGGCACCTTTGTTATATAAACTGGCAATTGGTACAGAGTTTACAGAAGATGACATATTCATAAGTATATAGTATAATGGCTGTTGTACCTTTAAAATGTTCAGTTATATGTTCTTCATAAAACTCATAAGGTATATAAGCTACTATGGATAAAGAAAGAATCATTTGCTAACCGTAGAAATAAAGAGAACTGAAGGTTATGAAGCAAAATGTAGCCAGCGTCCCATTTCAGCGTCGCGGTTTCTAGAGTCGTATAATTGATCACACCTCAGTTTGGAAGAGTGATGTGGTTATGAAATGTTGTTATGACATTTGGGAACATTTCGGGTCCTGGGCCACTTCCATCTGCCCACGGCCCCTGGCAGCAGGAACCATTAATGTGTCTGACCTCGAAAAAACACCTTCAATGTGCATTTCCAACCAAGATTCTAATATTATTTTTAATTAATGGGCAACCGCCAGAAGCATAAATCTCAGTCCAGTACAAGTACAAGCTGCCACAGGTGAACGGCAATTAATGCTGTGAGAAAAGACAGTTCCCTGTTACTAAAAATGTATGATTTTTAAATGATTTTTAATATGGTTATGCAAATGCATTTATACCTCTAAGTGTATAAGAAAAGATAAAGTGTAAAGTGTAAGATAAAGAACACTGCTTGACATACAGTTTAAAGGTTTGGGCAGAAGTTATATTGCACCCAGTATCCTGAAATGAGCATTTTTTTTAAGAATAATTTTCAAAGGCTGGTATCTTAATCATGCTAAATCTTCTTTATGGGAAAACTGGGTGTGAAATAGGAGCTAGACACTAGGAAACTGTGGTGTAGCACATTTACAGTACTATCTGCCTCTGTCTACAAACGTGTGGAATGCAGACTCTTCCACAGCTGTCTGTCACTGTTTGTAAACGTGATGAGGCAGCAGCTGCCGCTTTCATTATCAACACATAATCAGAATCGTGCCTATGCTTTTCCCTCGGACTCTAAACAGGACGTACTTTTTAGCTTCATTACCCTTCAGGACAGTGAAATCTGCATTTTATATCAGATTATGTTGTTGTATCATTCTGAAATATGCGCAGGTTACAACAATTTCTGCAAGCGTAATGGACCAAATCGAGAAAAAGCAATATTGAACTAGGAGTGTCATACATCACAACAAGCAAACAAAACTCAGCTCATGAACCAAACCACATCTGATCATCAGATTCCCTTTCAACCTTCAAGACCTGAAGACCCGTCTGTTCTGGGAACACTTGCTAGCCGTACACTGCTGTCCTGCTCCGCGATCCTTCAGCTGGTCTCCTGTATACTCTGAATGTTCTTGGCGTTCCACATTTGATCTGAACAGCCGTTTTATTGCCATGTCTTTACGTACTATATAGCTCTTGCTTCAATGTTACTTATATTTGCTATGGGTTACTCATGGGAAGTTTAGCCTAGCCGCATTTAGCCTAGTTGGCCCATTGACAGTTCTATGCTTGTGATGTATTATCTGCCTCGTCTGTTAGTCTGCCAAATAAATTCAACGTAAATGTAGTGTTAAAGGGAGACCTGCTGGCTTTGCCTCACCCCAGCTATTTATGCTCTCCGGTGGGAGAGTCGACACGGAGCTGATGTGGTTGGTCGTCTTGTGATGTGCTGCTATTCTCAGTCAGTTCCTTCTCAAATAGGCTGCTCGTTAACCTGCAAACTAACATGGAGGAGGGTGTAGAGTGGGCTGGAGTCATTTGACAAGCTCTGTCTTCCTCCTCCAACCATTATTTTTACAATTATATATATTATTATAGTCTTCGGTTTGCCTCTCGGCCAACAGACTCCATGCCCAGATCTTATGACCCCATCTGTCGATCCAAAGCCCTGTTTTCCCTGCTTGGTTCCTGCTGTCTCCTGCCCTTTCTCCTCTCCCAAAACCCTTCCAAAGGTCCCTGTTCACTCACTCCATTCCCACGGGTCAGGGGATCATGTCTTGCTAGTATGACTTTACAGGACTGAGCACATGTGTCTCATGACTGATAGATCTGTGGGCAATGGTACATGCATGAACTTCCAGGAAAAAGGCAAAGGATGGGTGGTCGGAATTCATTCTGACAATGATGTCTGGTACCCAGTGTTGGGCATTTCATGTCCAGAAGCTACAAATCCAGACCAAGATTTTGTTTCTACCAACCAGTACAGCATAAAGAGTCACAGTCACAGAGTACTCAACTGGTTGGTAGAAACAAAATCTTGATCTGGATTTGTAGCTTCTGGACATGAAATGCCCAACACTGCTGGTACCAAATCTGAAGCCATCTTCTTATCCCGACTGAACAGATAACAAACTGAAGGCCTGGGTGACTCACCTGTCCACGAAGTCGCTGTTACATTTCTAAGCTTCAATTATTTGAGTTACGAAGTCGTAGCTCGACCTTAGAAATAAACTAACCCCCAGACTTCTTACATCACTGCACTCCATAAACAAAAGCGTTTAGTCTGATGTTTTAATGTCAGAATTTAATTCAGAGATGTTTACACAACTGCAGCCTCATGTTTCTAGCACCTGTAAAACTGAAGTGAGTGGAAAATGTATTTGACCAACACGGCTCTGAAAGTTAGTAAATCACCTTCCAACTATCGCAGGGCGTAGTAAACACACAAACTGTAAAATATGACGATTGTTTTATTCCACTCTGTTCCAGTAAAAGCCTTTATGCAACATGTATATTTTGTGTCCATAAAACTTAACGGGATCAGAACCGCCTACAGATGTCTGTGTTGCTGATAGAACACAGCCTGGATTCACCGACACCGTTAAGTTGGAATCGAATAGAATAGAATAGAATACCTTTATTTTCATTGTACATGTATGACAAAACTCTGTGTGTATTCCATTCAGGTGTATCGTATGCTGACCTCATTAAAACCCAATTCTTTGACTCACTGGTCTGAGGTGCTATTCTTAAGCTGATGTTATTATATTACATGAACGTTTTACATATTTGGCAAGTGACTTTGTCCACAGCGAAATACAAGTAAGGCAAATAGTACATCACAAATATTATACTGTCAAGGAGTCGACTAGGCAAAAGTGCAGCTAGATACTTCTGCCTGCATAATTTCACATGAGCCGATGTACAGCAATTTTATTATAATGTCCATTCTATAGCTGGCTTATTTTATTTAAAAGTGTATCTAAAAACATGTAAAGCCACCTTCAAGAACCAGCATCCCTGCTCCTGATAGTGAATCCATGATAGATTATGCTCTCCGGCCAGCTGCACAGTAATAATTATTACAGGAATGATTTAAAGCCAGTGCAGTACTCAGTGCATGATTGCCTTTATACATAAGTCATAAGGTAGGGCTCATTCTGGAAGGAAAATCAGAATAAGATACGGAAGCATTTAAACACCCATGGTAGTTCAGGCACTACTTCGCCTAGACCACACGGCTTTGGATCGTGAAGGTGGACTCGCACAAAAGCAGGGCATGCAAACCATGCCTCTATGAAGCTGGGCCAAAACCAGACCTCCAAGCTAGCATTATTAATGCAGATAAAATACTGACATAAATTAATATGAGGCACCCAGATAATGTTTATATGAGATCCTCATTTTCATAAACCGGTCAGCTCTATCAGTGTTTGACAGAAGTTGAGTTGAGTCTGATTCTCATTGGTAAGTCTTGACTTGGTGATTTAGATTTTTCTCTAGATCCACACCCATGGGGGGGGGAACAGCTTCTTGTGATGCCTAAATTAAGTCTTAAAAACTGTCTTGACCTCAAAGATGTATGAGTCTTTTGGTCCAGATATGTTTCACACTGCTGTAAGGAAAACCGCTTTGCAATCTCAGCAGACCTTCTTTACTATTTTCCACACCCATCCGGTTGTTTCCACTGGAGACCACTGCAGGGATGAAATACTGATTGGTTATTACATCCCAGGAGCTTCTCAAAGATAGATGAATTGTCCATATCACCTTCACAGCTCCTGCTGCACTCATGGGCAGACCCGGGTCCCAAGGAAGTTAATACTATTCTACAAAACAGGACGCTCTACAAGATACAAGGTTCTCACTTTCTTTGTTTCTTCAAAATTCTCCAGTTTGTGTAGATGCAGCATGAGGAACATTGACTAAAAAAGCACTGCGTGCCTAACTTTACACTAGTGAAAGAAGTTAACCCAGTACAACCGCAGTAATTAGAGATCCTAATGTTGATCATCTGAGTCAAGTTAGATAGTGACTTCTTTATTTAGGGTTACTAGGGAGGGTGAAAAGCTTCTTTGACGTGTGGACGGGTGTTTTAGAAGTAAAAGTAAAATTACTTTTACCTATATTCTCTCGATTTGACACGCAAACATTCCGATTTATATGTTTAGCAAAGAATGGCTGAATCATGGAATCATGGCAGATTACACGGTGCCAAGTTTGTGAGCACAATTTGTTTGTATAAGGGACAACCCTGAAGAACCTTGTATGACCATTTAATTATAATTTACCAAACTATGCAAACATCTCTCTTTTTCTTTTGAGTTGGTTACTTATCAGATATCTGTTACTGAAAATGTATGCACAAACAATATTAATAAAAATAACTTAAAATCATAAGCGGTATTGCTATGTGTAATTTTGGTGGCATTATGCCCTAAGCCTGGAGCCCATCCTGGGAAGCTCAGGACACCAGACGGGTTTGCAGGGCATGTGCTCATTCATATTTGGGGGGATGCCGAGACACCGAGTCACCGTGAGCTTCTGAACAGCGATAGGAAACCTGGGCTGACCTGCAAATAATACACACAAACACACACACACACACAGAAATCAAACCCACAGCCTCAGAAGTGCGAGGCTACAGGGTTACCCAACAAGCCACCATACCATTAATGCACAAGTAAATAAAACGATACAGAAGAATACTGTACTACTATTACATACTAGAAATCCCATGTGTTCCTAAATGATCTATTAATAAAAACACAACAGGTTATTTTTCAGTCCCCCCGTGGGGAGCTTTGCCAATAAACATACTGTGATTCAGACCAGCCTGTACAGCGAGCTGTGCCCACTGTTGGCAGAGTGGCTGCTTTCATTATCTTCACACCCACTTTGCTAGTCAGCTGAAAGATATTTCCTCTGACTCATCCCTGTCACTCGCTTGCCTGTTGCCAGGCGAGCATCAGACACCTCCTGCCTGGCAGTGACCTCTCCCAGGCCTTCCAGGGGCTGGCTGGATCGCTCGGACATTATGGTCGCGCACCATGACTATACACAGAGTGGAGAGGAGTGATATAATCCCTGTACAATTCCACGTGAGCCTCACATTAACGAGGTGAGCTCGCTCACTAAAGGCTTTCCCATTGTACCCGGACCCTGTCAGTAAGAGAATAACTGGATCAAGGAGTTTAGGGGGGCTGGGAGGAAACCAAGGGGAGGCGAGGAATATAAAAGGGGAAAGATGGGAAGGCCAAATAAAAAAGGGGGAGAAGGAAAAATCAAAATTAATGGGGGTGTACACATACAGTGCCGTACAAATGTCTTAGGCAATTAAAGAAAATGGTCTTTAAATGTTGGTGTAAAACTATGATATTATGTCTGTCACAGTGTATCAGCTTAGCCATTTCAAAATCTCTCCTAAAATCACCCCAGTATTTGCAGCAACCGTTCAACACACCCATGTATTTTTTGACTTGACCGCTATCCAACCTTGTATGGCTAATCAATATCTCATTGAGTGATTTATCTAATTACGTTGATGAAGTAATTGAGCAGGTGGTGAAATGTAATGAATACATGGAATGGCTAAGGTGCCCCTGAGGAGAGGCTTGGGAACCAAAGCAGTGTCCTTCTAGACATCCAACCAGATATCAGCATCTGTGACTGAGGAGAACAGAAGAAATTCTTCCTGATTTTTTATTAATACTGTTAAATTGCATATGTTCTAATGTTAAATAGTATTTTTTCTGAGCAAATATTTACTTACTACTTAAATAAATAGCCTTTACCATTTTCTCTGGCTGTCTAACTGTTTTGGACAGTACTGTATGTAACTGGGCTTTTGCAAGCACCGGACATTTTTTTCAGCCCCCATCTTGTCATAATAGAGTAACCAAAGGAACAACATAAACCTTATCCAGTATCACCCTAATCGATCACATTGTCACATACAGTATGTTTTTGTATTAAGTAAATTCTACATATCATAAATGACAACTGAAGAAAATTTTGTTAAATGGATTAGTGTCAGTGTCTGTGTATCTGCGTGAAGTTTCATCTGCTATGACTTGTTTGCCATAGGTGACCCTGACAGGAGTTAAAAGCCCTGAGCTTCCCTGATGCATGCAAGCATCCACAGCCCAGTAAGGTACAGTAGTGCCGGGAGGACATTTTTAAATGGAGCAGTAATGCTATTGTTTTGTACAGGTATTCAGGCTGGAAGGGCATCTTTAAATGGAGCAGTAATGTTATTGCTTTGTGCAGGTACTCAGGCTGGAAGGGCATCTTTAAATGGAGCAGTAATGTTATTGCTTTGTACAGGTACTCAGGCTGGAAGGGCATCTTTAAATGGAGCAGTAATGTTATTGCTTTGTACAGGTATTCAGGCTGGAAGGGCATCTTTAAATGGAGCAGTAATGTTATTGCTTTGTACAGGTATTCAGGCTGGGATATCTGATATCTGCACCTTCTTCTTCATGGCAGAGGAATGTCCTGATTATAACTACACTGCTACTGCATTCACACTTTCCCCAAATGTCTGTGATGCGCCCTGCAGCTTATGCGATGACTGGATGTAAAACTATATGCCAGTTCTGCATATCCAGCTCACAAGGCTGCTAAACATGGACCCCGGCGACCTAATGACTACAAATTTTCTCCTCTTTGTGAAAAAGCTTCTTGTCCTGTGCATATAAGAGATGCAAAACCATTTTGTCTCCCTTGTGTAAATTTAATAGAAATGCTTGTTTCTACCATGAAGTCGCCCAAAGAACAGACAAAGCAAACCTGCTTCTAACATATAAGTTATACAACCAGTACTTATTTAAATGATAGGGTCCAGGAAGAATTTTCATACAATTAAGATCATTGTGTTAATGCATTTCCTCATGTATTTAGCCCGTGGTGCCGTAAAGGGGGGCGCAGTTAGGACGATTCCAAGGGCAATTGACTGACAGCATAATTGGATTGATCTGGGTTGGGGGCCTAATATCATATGCTTATAAGGGGCCCAAAATCTCTAACGGCATCCCTGTATTTGGCACAAGTCACACTAATTTTACAGTTTACTTAAAACTATGCTGATTTACACAAGGGCTTATAGTTATAAGAGCACTTTAAAAAGCCTTATTACATCATTGACACGTAATTTAATAAATTCAATAATAATAAATACACTTTACTTAAGTTACTCATTCTAAAAACTGCCGTTACATCACGTTCCCCCGTCGGGTGTTTACATATGATTACTTAACTCGTATCATTAACCGGATGAAAAAAATGCGGGATAGAAAGGGAAAAAAAGATAAAAATAGAATTAAAAAGCGGCGGGGTGGTAAAGTCAGCTCCAATATGTCATGCAGCTGTTATTTAAACGTCCCCATCGGGCGTCCCTATTGGTTCAGCCGCCGCTGGCCAAAAATTGGCTGTGGGAGGTGTTCGCCTTTCGCGCACTATAACTAATTTCCCAGTAGCTGCGATCGCAGATTAAAGACCGATCCCAGTCCGTGCGTAACAGCTTGCACAAACCAAGTCAGGGCAAGTAAGAGATCGGAGCAGTGGCGTGGAAGTTCTCTTCTTAAATAATTCCAAAGGCTTTTGCACATATATAGGATGCCTAGGAGGATGCAGCCGCTATTCCAGGCGCTCTTCTGCGTGCTGCTGCTCTGCAGCCTGCATGTGAGCCGCTTCGCGGACGCCTGCTCCTGCCTCTTGTCCCACCCGCAGGATGCATACTGCAACTCCGACATAGGTAAGAAACAGACGTCGCCCGCGGAACACACGGTGCCCGGGACTGCTTGACGAATGCGTAGCAAAAGCAATGTCCTACGGTGACAAACGTTATATATCATATATATTCGGTTCATTAGCTGCATGCTCAAAACTACATTAGAGCTTAACACGTTAATCACGTTCACTAAAATATATAGTCGCTTTTATACAAGTTATATAACTTCTGTTTTATATGTAATATACATGTTGCTTCATGTATGCAGTGTAAATATACTATAATGCACTACTATATATATTTTAATATATGCAGGAGCGCTTTGCACAATAAGTACACACGTATATGGTACACAATTATTACATAACTTTTGGGGAAAGTGCGCATTACCCAGCGTAAAGTCCGTCAAGTAAGCATATTCGGCAGATATTCAAATGAAGTTTTCAAGGTGAAAAAAAAAGTTACAGTCCAGCTATAGCATCTGAAATATCTGATTTAATGTAAATAATACTTTTCAGCATTATATTGTGTACTGTGAATATGTCAGTTTTCAGAAGAAAGGACAGGGGGCATCCCCCCCCCCCCCCGTCTTGATTGACAGGAAGAGTTAGCGGTATCCATGGAAACCAGCCTCCGCCAGGGTTGCTTTTCATGGCAGTTACTGTCTGCTGAGCAATAAAACAGAGTTGGCAGACAGTAGCTGCCCTGTGTTTTTTTACTGTCCTTTTAAAGTGAGGGCACGTAACCTCCAGGTTAGAGGTTACTCACAACAGCCTTCGGGGCTAATGAATAAGACCGTCACCGCGAAGATACGGTGCAAGCTCTACTCTTATCTAAAGAGTGTTTGCATTCTTCCGTTTGTTTTAATAAGCTAAATAATTTCTTTACTTTAGATTTAAGGAAGAAATCCCAGAATGAAAAATAATTCTGTTGCACAGTTTAGTTGATACATTTTAGTAAGCCAAATCACTGTAATTCTATACATGTATTACTTCCTAAACTGATGGCATCACATATTTCATACGAGGTCTGGTTCTCAGATGGGCTTGGCATGACCTGCCTGGGATTTCGGTGGAGTTTCGTAATGAATAATAAACAGATTGTGTTCTCTGGTTGGCTGTTCTCTTAACTCAGTGACCATGTGACCACTCTTTGTAAGAGCATGCAGAATGTGTTTCTTTATTCTTTATACTTACCAAAAACCCCCTTTATGTTACCGACAGACTTATCAAGATATAT
>JAAGVU020000061.1:27200082-27229772 GCA_011763525.2 Mormyrus iriodes | reverse complement strand
AACATTTAAATAATTTGAAGTCATTAGAGTGGCATTTTAATAGCTGGGCTATGTGTAATAGCTAGAAGCTATGAGTTGTTTAATGGTTAAAGGAGCAGAGCACGATTTGGCATGACAAAATACCGTTTGGTGTCTGGGGCTCCTTTAGGGAAATAAAAACAGTAGAGAACTTCATGCATATTACTTGGGAGTGGCAGAGGGGCTTACAGCAAAAGGCCATGCTGCATGCTGACTAACGTTTCCTCAGAGTGCGTGTGTGAGTGGGGGGGTGGGTCATGGGGATTATCCAACACCAGTAGCATGTAGCACTGGAAGATACAAATATGCTGTTTATTTTTGCTCCAAGAAGCACTGACCCATGGTAGGGGTTGTGGGATGAGTGGTTTTTAATCCTTGATTTATTTAAATGTTGCTGTTTACAGCATTAGTGGTGCCAGAAATATGTTTACACAGCTGGAATAAGTTTTAAACAATAAAAAAAATTGTTTTCTTATGACAGGTACATTGCATTGACCTGCCAAAGCTCTGCAAGTATAATATGAGAATATGAACCATGTTTCATTGCAAGCTATTGTCACATTTTCTTTCTGGTTTAGATCTGATCTAGTCAGTCAGGGCTCCAGATTCCACAGTCTAGCTAATTCCATTGCTGGGGGGTGGGGGGCTCTGAGCCCAAGACACAGTTTTTGACCTGGATCTATGAAATCTAACCAGCTGAGTTCCAAGTGGAGCTAATATTTCTTTTCAGGATACTCTTTCCCATTTGTACCTGAACATGCCAGGGCATGTTATACCAACATTACCGCCGGGATACAGATATTTGAATAAACATTAATTTCCAAACTGTGAAATGTAATATACGTTGTCACATTTTCCCCAGGCATTAAGCAATTAATTTATTATTTTTTTTCGTATTTCCAAAGATCCACATATTCAAATGTGTTTCATTAAGTTCCAGCGCTGAGGGACAGGTCCTGCTGGCTCTGTGGAAGCTGCACTGGTGGGTAACTGAGATAATCTGGTTGACAAACAATTGTAATACTCAATGCTGGGAGGAGGGCTGGGAAAAATCACTGCCCATCTGACAACACACTTCCCATAAAGTGCTGGGCGAAGTTCAGGCACGTTTCCAATCAGCAGTTGGCTGTCAACAACCAAAAGGGATCAAGCTGGCTGTTTAACGTCGATAACCAAAGACAGCTCAGACAGTCCCTTTCACATCACTCTATCACGGTGAAACATACTTTGACCATTTTATTTTTAACCCACAATTCTCTGGCATGCAGCAGATGCACTGAAGACCACGTTCCTCTACAGTCAGACGAGGAAGCTGCCGGTCTGTGAATCACAAACTGGATAAAATTCACAAGAGGAATGGCATTAACCTTTGTGTGGTTCAGCCAGTTTAATCTTATATTTTCCTTAGCTAATCCCTTTACATTTACGAACAACAAGAGGCACATTGATTTTCACCCAATTACTCTGCTGCGTTCCTAAGAAATTTTGAAAAACCTTAGTCTTTTTGCGGTGACCCATTAGTTGCAATTTTGAATCAAACAGAACCTTACAGAACGAGCCATTCAAGTAAAGGAAAGGACTTTTTTTTCGCAGCTGTTTTAATTCATGGGATTAGTGTTTACTTCACTAGGGGTTTAAAGTCCCACAAATAGGCCAGAGGGTAAAACTTAAAGTAGGGGATTAGGGTCGCCATCCTGTAATGTTGGCTGTCCGCTTTGAGAGGACCCATTGGCTTTGCTGAGACCAAAGCCACAGAAAGCAGGGTCTGGGGATGAATTTTCCCTTTGAGGCCAAGTGGATTTGTCCGGAGGGATGCGAACGGGCAGGAACTGCCCCACTCTCGGCTCCTTCCCTATGGGTTACGGCAGCCGGGGATGACCGATGGATGAGGGCGCCGGCGTGTGAGTGGAATGACGAGGAAGGCCTTTGTGCTGCAAGGCGCTCGCTGTGCCGGCGTATCCGGGCAGCTAGCAAAACGGAAGCTAGCAACCACACAGAAGGAGGAAAAGTACAAGCCAGTTTGTATTCTGTCTTTTTAAACTTAGGGTTTTTTTTGGATTCAAGATCAGCTTTGGATTGAAGACTCAGCAATGATTAAGTTATATAAAACAAACACATTTTCAGACTCCAGTGTCAGTTTTCGAGGTAGCAAAGCCACATCTCTTTTCTTCAGAAAAGACCTTATAGAGGATCTCCCAATTAAACATTTGTAAATTATGTACCAATTAGATTAGATTAACGGGTCATGGGTACAAGGCATATGAGGTGAGTGCTGACATTACATTAACTTCACCTACCCTGCACCTCAAACACGCAGGACTCATAATGTCCCTGAAAAACGGAGACGGAATATTTGGATTCGGAATCTGCGTGCCAAATAACCCCGTCGCTAAGTGACAGCTTTGAACAAACGCAGTCTTTTTAATGTGCGTCCTGGTCCGGAATTTACATTACAGCCCAGAGTGCCATTCAGAGGAGGAAGAGCAGAAACTTTCAGCCATGATTGATTGTGCAGTGTCGGTGAGGGGTGTGATATGGAATACGCATCATTCTGGTTTATTTTTACCAACTGACAATGCTACATTATCATTTCAATAATAAAGAAATAGTTTTCTTATGGTAGCTACATTGTATAATCAAGTGACACTGAGTATTTGATCTGTTGTCAAGATTGCAAGTATAACATGAGGATATGAGCTGCTTTTCTTGCATTCTTTAAATATTTTGGTTGAATTTTTTTTCTATGGTTTCCTTCCGTTTTTAATTTCCAGCCTCGTGAAGTGCAGGTAATGCTTTTTCCATAGATTTACAAAGATGTTTCTTTTTCCTTCCCCCGGTGTTTAATAGTCCTTTATCCCCAGGAAACATGGGGCTTGCTGCAGCTTAACAGCAGACGGGACACTTTAGGGCACCGGTTCTCAGCTGGTTTAGCCTCAGGACCCACATTACTCCTCAGTAATTAAGTCAAGTTTTTTGTTTCTATTCATTTATTTGTTTAAAAATATTATTTAAAGATTTCTGGGACGACATCGGACATCATTCGCGGTCACAAAAGTCCAGCATTGTATAAAAAAAAAATCCTATTTTTTTTTAAACCACATAAACTGTGACCCAATGAAAATGGTTCTGCGAGCCATTTTTGGTTCCCGACCCACTGATTGAGAGCCACGGCTATAGAGCACCGATTTGCAGCAATCCAGACAGAGCTGTGGATTTGATTCCGTGACCCTCAGGCGACAGCGTCCCCTTCTGAGTCACCTGGAGCATTTTATGGTGTGCTGCTGCATGCCAGAATATAATGGTAACGGACCATAAGGACAGCTGTTAATGTACTTGTATGTTCATCTTATGAGTGCCAAAGGCATTTGTGCTCATGAACCTTGATCTATATTCTTGACAAATTAGCATCCTTGTGGCACTAATTAAGCTAATACAATTCATATGCCACTGTTTTCACCAAAAAACCTGCTCAGTTGCCCAATTTCATATGGGATGTACCCGGTAGCATGTTATCTTTTATAATTTTTCTCAATACCAAGTTAAATATCAGTCGATTGACACTAATTTGTTTCGCAAAGCAATTCATGAATAGATAGGGTTAATAAGACTGCTTTGCATTCTTGTGTGATTATTTTGTGTGTCAAAATCAAATTTTTTGGGTCAGTGAAAAATATAAATGTGCGCAAGTCTGCAAGCAGAGACCTTTAATCCTGGAATGATCCCCTGCCACTGTGAGGCCACAGCTCGACACATACATGAGCCATGGTTATCTGCATATTGATGGCTGTTCTGGAGAAAATGGCCGAGTGTCCTAGCACTCTGTTGGCCAGAAAGTCTCCTGATAGGCCGGCCCTCCTGGCCAGCTTGCGTGCGATTGGCCGGCTAAGAGCAGTAGAGCAGCAGCTCTTCCCAAGGGAGGCGGGACACAGCTGCATACCATGTGGCCATGTCACATGCTGCTGGTTCAAGCTGCTGTTTGTTTGTTCACTGGGCCGCTCAGTGGTTTCTGCTTGGCTCTCCTTTCGCTGTTTGTTTGTTTCTAGATCCTTTCCAGTGCTCACAGTGAGCATATTTGGCTTAGTCTGTAAATAAACATCATATAAAACCCAGCCCTCACTTCACAGACTATTTGTTACCGTATGTTTTCACTCAGAATAGGTAAAATCCTGGTTTGTACCGCTGACGGGCTCCTTGACAGCTGCCAGCATGAATTGCCTCTTGGCTGGCTGCCACACATCATGCGTTCCGATGGAATTGGACTTAACGGGGCTTTTGTACAGGTTTTTTCCAGTGACTGTCTACAGGCAATTTCCTAACTTTGTTTAAACCCTCTCAAATGTTATTTTCCAAGGTTTTATGTTTGCCCTGGTGCTTTATAGACCTGGCAGCCCCCCAAAACTCAAAATTTATTTAACAGGCGGTGTGTATTCTTCTCCTGTTGACGACTTTCTGTCATGTATTAAGAAGACAAAGTCTGCTACTGCCAGGAGAAAAAAAGATATTTTTCGGGGAAATGCTGGTAACCATTAAGCTGAGACAGAGTTGGAACTTGTGGAACAAATGATTTAGGGGCCCCTGCTCTAGAGGATCATGGTTGAGTAAGCTCTCGCGATCTTGGGTTGGGAGGCCACCTGTTCTCTCAGTCACTCACATGGAGCTACCAAGGCACAGCCGCTTTGTTTAATGACATGACGACACACAAATGCACGTACACACTCACACGTGCCGCACTGACGCCTGTTGGTTATCCGCAGTGATCCGGGCCAAGGTGGTGGGGAAGAAGCTTCTAAAGGATGGACCTTTCGGGACCATGCGCTACACGGTGAAGCAGATGAAAGTAGGTGGCCGTCTCACTACAAAACGAGGAATGTTCCCCGTGCCGCATGACTGCTTCCCGGGAATGAACGACCACAGAACAGGCCTGGGGACAAATAAAGAGGCACACCCTGCCAGAGAAGCTGTTTTTAATCAGGGTTCGTGTTTGTCTTTGCACGAGTAGGAGCTGGCCTTAATTGCTCCGTGCGTGTCACGTTTTCGCAGGATATTACATCATTGGCAGTCTGCGTCTCCGTGCGAGCCCTCTGGTCACGTGACACATGTGAAGCACGATCCCAGGTCACCCTCTGTTTCCCGACTGCATGTAATTCCGCAGCCAAGAGGGTGGCGTAAATGAGGGCTCCTAAAAATCAACAAGGCACAAAAGACAGTTTCGTGTTCTGGTGCTCAATAGACGGTATAAAGTTCAAAGGATCTCCAAAATCAAATCAAAAGATTCTCTCGGAGCATTTTTATCGTTTTACTGTCATATAGTGCAACCGTTTGATACAGGTTACAGATAAACCATCTACAACCATTTCCACTTTTCACGTCGATACTTCATCACTGTTTGCATTGTATACTCTTATATCTGTTTACTTTTACTACAGCCAATGAATCGATGCTGATTTTTCATGCTGTCACTCTGCAGATGTACAAAGGGTTCGATAAGATACAGCACGTTCAGCACGTCTACACTGACGCCTCTGAAAGTTTATGTGGAGTCAAATTTGACATACACAAATATCAGTACCTGATCACAGGTAAGGACTTTTGGTGAAGATCACAATAATACAGGCACTAAGAGCTTTGTAGGTAAAAGTCGTCAGTAACACTTTACTTAAAGCAGTCATTTATAGTGCATTATAGCTGAGAGTATTCGTAAATAAACTTGCCTATAATGTGTAGTTCCTTTTTTATACATATTTATAGCTGTGTTTATAATACTTTATGAAAGTCTTATCATTATGAGGGTGTAAATAATGCAATTATATGCATTAAGTGTTACCAATACGTCTAACTGCTGCTTACAATTAATATCTCAAGTTGTTATCATTTCTAAATGAACCGTTTATTGGTTCTCCTGTAAAATGCTAACACCCAAATGTTTACTTGTTTGTTGTGTGAGTTCTGCCTTGTCATTACTAAATATTTTGTCTCAAAGGTATAGTGGGTATTCTCAGGTATACCATGTATAGCCACCTCTAAAGAAATGGATTTAGCGTATACCCACCTAAGAAATGTCAGAAATGCTGATCAGACCTCTGTGTGTGTATGCAATTATATGGTATAACAGTATGCTCACCTATCAGGTCACCACTAGACCAGAGTATTGTCCGGCTAAATTCAATGATTTGGGTTCCCTGATTCTTTTCCAGCATTGTTTTAAAACTCAAAGGTTCTCTTATGAATCGCGTGATAATTTATTTACTAACATCAGTGCTCTGCGCTAACAGAGTGAAATATTTTTTGCTTTGCTTGTGGAGTGTGTCTGAATGATAAACTAACCGTAAAAGAATGAATTTCTGAGCTGTCAGTCAGACATACCATGCTAAACCGTGCTAAATTATGATAATTCCAGTAGAATGTCTAGAAACTATTAAAAATTGTACCATTATAAAATGATAATATTATAATAAAAAACAATGTAACTATGACCTACCTGACCTTCAAATGCCCTTGTCTGTAATCGTCAGGTACACAGTTCACATTATACAGCATACAGTGCACAGTAGATGGGTTTCATTTGACTAGTAGTTCTGCTGAAACCTTTCTCCAAGTGAGTCACTTCCCGAGAGCAGTGCTGCCGATCACTGACCAGGTCACCCTATGGTTTCTCTGCGCTCAGGCCGTGTGTTTGAGGGCAGACTCTACACTGGCCTCTGTAACTTCAACGAGAGGTGGGAACGGCTCACACTGTCGCAGAAGAAGGGCATCAATCACCGCTACCAGCTGGGCTGCAAGTGCAGGGTGAGTGCAGGTCACTGTGGGGGGGGCAGGGGGGGGGGGTGACGCCGTGCTGTGACGAGCTGCCCATTCCTGTTACCTTTCAGTTCACCCCCTAAACTACAGCATCTATAGTTCATGAATTAGTAACACAGCCTTAAGGATGGAGAGTCATTTAAATGGGGGTGAATTTTAGACATTTAGTTACAAAAGAAAGGCAGACATTGACTGACTCACTCTGATGTGCCTCAGGAGATGTCAGGAGAGTCTGGCAGAGATTCCTGTCAAATCCCATCGGACTATGCCTTTGTGCCCCCCCCCCCATGCAAAGGATAGGCGGCGGGGGTGTCAGAAAGCAGCCGGTTTGCTGCTGTTCAGACAAAGTGCTTTGAAGCTGCGTTACCCACAATGCCAGCTGTCAGATGGAGGCAACTCACTCCTGAGGACACCCAGGGGCCCTAAATGTTCCGGCAGCTTGGCTGCAAGTGTCCACCGCACTTTCAAAATAAGCGCATTTCCAGATCCTTCTAGCGGCACATTGGAACTGTATCTCGAGGCCTCCGGCGGTTTCCGAGGAAGAGACGCTCGCTGGGGCAAAAGCACATGGCTTCTATTTTAGAGACGAGACCCTGAGGTTTTTACTGCCATCGCGATTACACCCTTAAACGTTTTTTATATTTAAAACAAGTGCTTGAGCTCCTGGCTCGTTTGAAGCACATTGTTCCGTTTTCTGCCCCTCAAGGCCACTTCTTTTTCTGCAGAGATTTCTTCTGCAAAGCACTGCTGCCCGCGCTCGCATGTGGCATCACACTATCTGTCGGAGGTGTTCAAAAGACAGTCTCAGGGTAAACAGGACCCTGGCAGCCTGCTCAGTGTCTCGGGCAATCAGAGAGCTCTCAAAAGGGTTGTCGCCAACTCTTTTCCACCCCATAGTAGTCATGGTAACATTCCCCAGATTTAGCCCTCACACTCCGTGAGGGACTAACTGATTTATTCCACATTTCTGTAAGAATGAACATATTTGGGATTCTTTGCTCCACACTCTTCGTATAACTGGACTGTCAATTTTTGGTGCCTTGAGTATGTTTTATACATCCGGATGTCTTAATATCTATCTTCCACAACCACATATCTGGAAGAGGCTGGCACTGAGCCTGGACCCCATCCCAGGATGCACAGTACATGAGGCTGGGGACACTATGGACAGGATTCTGGCACATCAAAGTGCAAATACACAAACACAGTCACAGAAGTGCAATTTCGAGACATCAGTGCATCTAAATACACGTCTTTGGACCGTGGGAGAAAACTGGCGAACCAATAGGATACCAGTGTATACACAAGAAGCTCAAAGTCTCAAAATAATCAGCTTAACTACATGCAGGTTACACTCCACAAAGTCTGTATACAGTGTAGAGATAACACATTTTATACTACACCAGAAAAAGAATCAAAAAGGGATTATAAGATCAGATCCATTTAAGCATTTATTTGATCTCATGCTATCTGGCTCCTTAAGGTTTAATAAATTCTGTCGGCTGTCACAGTGTGGCTGACACTTAAAGTTTCAGGAAAAGAAAACCACACTTCAACCACACTTCAAATGTCAGAAGAAACACATTTTTGGACACAGCTGCAAGCCAGTCCCCAGCTGGCCTCTTGGTTGCCTTAAATCTTGAACTGTCCCACCTTCCCCGCTCTTCGCTCCATTCTTCACTGCCTGGGGTGACGTTATTTGATATAGTAGTATCATATCCTGATACTAAAAATTTATAACAATCTGATTCTATCCTTCTGCAAATCTTGATCATTAAGGAGTCACACCATGTAGTGAACGTTCCAAATCTGCACTCTGCGGAGAGACACTGTCACACTCGTCTCACGTCTCTGGTGTGGATGAGCCACATAAATGGAAGATGGAAACCGCTGTTGCACACTGCCCACCTCTGGCTGATAAGCAAAGCGACAGAAGTGAGATATGGCGTCATTTTATTTTTAATCCAAACGAAAAGGGTGACCCTGCAGATCCGACAGCCCTGGTGAACTGACGGTCCCTCTCTCGCCCTGATTTATATAAGGAGTTTAAAGGTCGTCATGTGTGCATGAAATAATACACATGATAATGATGTAATTTAGTGGTTATTGCGTTTCGTGTTTCTGTTTAAAGTCATGTTTAGCCTGCATGTTCATATCCCTTTCCCCAGTGATGAAAAGTAGGCTAGGCCGAATAACTAACAGAACCTCAAACACAAACCTAACGGTAGTGTATTATTGATGAGGTTTTGTAACAGTTGAGGCCAAATTAATCTCAGAATCTGTGCACTGAATTAACCTATGCATGTCACTGATAATGTTAAAACTATATTTTAGTCTAATGCTGGTGTTTTACCATAAATAAGCCTGTTTAGTGTAATTTTTAAAGGGAATATTTCGCAGTATCAATCTGGTATCGATATGAAGATATCAAAGCTGGTATCGGAGTTGAAATTTTGGCTGAACTCTAGCCCGAGGCTTATCCCATGGTGTTTCCCGTGTGCTTTTAGATCAAAGCCTGCCACTACCTGCCCTGCTTCGTCACCGCCAAGGACGAGTGTCTGTGGACGGACATGCTGTCTCACTTCGGATACCCGGGGTACCAATCCCGTCATTACGCGTGCATCCAGCAGAAGGAAGGGTACTGCAGCTGGTACAGGGGAATGGCGACCCGCGACAAAACCACCATCAACGCCACCGACCCCTAAACCTGCCCCCCTCCCCCACGCATCCCCTGTTTCGGGCATTGTAGGACTCGCTTTGCCAAGCGCGGGGGCCATGCCCTATCTTTTCAGATGTAGATATCTGCAGTCGTATTTTAACACGTGCCGCCAACTTGGGCTCCCCATTTAACGGGGCCTCTTCCAAGCGTCACACTTCCGGGACACGGAATAATTTGGCAAAACGCTGGGCCAGATGCTGCTGTTTTGTAAAGACTCCCTTTCAGTACTAAAGCATTCAGCAATAATTCAATATTCAAACATGGCCGCCGTAAGGGGACCGGGCTGTAACATTAAAAAAAAAAAGAAAAAAAAAAAAAAAGAAAATCACAAGCTCCAGAAGTAATCTGTATAGAGGGCTAACTTTGTTTTTAATATATTTATCCTCACGTTTAACAATTATTAGACATGTTGTCTCCAGAACAAGGGCGACACTAATAAGGTGTACTTTGTGTAACGGCCGACTCACGGTCCGAGTGTCTGCTAGTACTGGCGTTTAAAAGTATACATCTTGAATATCAGAAATGTCCTTTATATGTAAACGTCATCTGTATATACACACGCACAGCGTGCGCTGTAACATATTTATTGACGACTCTATCTGTGTCCTCTACTGTATGTGTTGTAGGGATCTTTTTAATGCCGTTGATGTTGGCCTGAGTTGATGAGAATGTATTTGGTTTCTTCTGCCTGGTAAATAAGGGTTTGAAATGGTTTTTACTCATTTAATATGGTACAAGAGAGCTCCACAACATAAACTGAGAGGTACATAGGGCACGGCAGCACGGAACAGAGACTCATAGTTTTGTCTTTGTCTTATTTGTGCTGTGTGTTATATAAGCTATGAAGGAAATCAAGTGTAGACCCAATCGGAGGCTCCCATGTCAAGTTGGGGTGGAAGCCAGGGCTCAAGGCATGATGGGAAATCCATCTCAGACAATCGCTTAGTCATTTTATTTCTCAGTCTCCACCATTTCAGAAATGAAATAGAATATGTGCTTTTAAAAGTTGTTTTGTGTCAATTAAAAGAATATTACAGAAGTCTCTATAAACATCTCCTAAATGAGGTACTTTGAAGAATTACAAATTTTCTAAACCATTTCTATATATAATATCTATATTTTCTGTGAAGGCAGAATCATTCCTACAAACAAAGTTGGCACAGTGTCTGGTACAGCCGCAGAACTTGGCCCAAATATTTCATTCTGCACTCAGCGAGAGGTTTAATATATGGGACTAAACTAAAACTGTGGGCTCCAGCTGCATAGTTTCTCAGTCACTACCCTTGCTGGACTTTCCTCAGCATTCCTGTATCTACGTGACATTTTGCTGTTGGTTTCTCTGTCGAGACGCTGCGCCAACTTAGTTTCATGTGTCTCTCTGTGCGTGTAAATAGACCGACTGATTAACACAGAGGTAAAGAAAAGGCTGTCCTATAAACTCCACGTCAAGCTACTTACCGAAAGGCTTGTATCGCTTTTTCTCCAGGAGATACCATTTCTGCTGGACTATGTATGTTTTACGTTTAATCTGTGTTTTATATTTTTATAATAAAGATTTAATGAAAAAGAATTAAGGAAAAAGTCCCCCCAGGAGTGATTCTGTGATGTAAAACAGATATTTCAGCTAAAAAAAACACCTGATAGAGAGGCATTATGTCTATGGTGACAGTGATGGTTACACACTCATGCTAGCTAGTGCAGCTACATGTTAGCAACACACCCACGCTAATGCACGAAGAACGAATAAAATACACAAGCATATCCGGGGCCCCAACTGTATTCTGTCGTACTACCCGGTAAGGAGGGATATGAACTATTAACACCTTTTGGACCAGTGTGGTCCCCAAACCACTTCAGGTCCCAGTATCTGCCTTGTATAGAAAAGGCCATCCAAGACAAGGACTTCTGGTTTCCTGGAAACGTGAAATCGGGCAGTAATAGGGAATAGTTTTTATTACATTGTGAGGACCATATACATGACCCACACACACACATACACAGACACACACACAGGCAGGCAGCAAATTACATAAACTATATTACCAAGCCACTTTAACAATTTTTACTTGATGAGATCACTTTGGCAGGACCATCCTTATGACATAGTGTGATACTAATATACAGTACAAATATTTAGGTTATATTAACGTTTGCATACACGTTTTGAAATGTTAGGGATTTTCTAATCAAGAGCTCAAGAAACCCAAGAACAGTGCAAGCAGAGAAATAACAATCCCATCTAAGTCATCCGTCTGGAGAGAGTTTGCTTTGAGAAGACACAGTAGATTCGATTTTTGTTGGTAATTTTCATCTGTGTATCAGGACGAAGACCCGAAAGACAGTCACATTAAGAGCAGCACCACTCTGCAGTCAGAGGTACTCACCATCTGGTTATAGTTCGGATAGAAGGTTTGCTCATTCAGGGGGAATTTCTCTGGACCCAAGGAGTGGAACAGTTGAATCATCTGAGAAAACTGAGGGTGACATGAAATGAAAGCGATGAGGCCAAACCGTTAACTAAATGCTCACTATTCTAGTCACTGTGTATCATGAGTGGCCTGTACTGTGAATAATTTGGCTGAAATTAAACCTGACCATATTCATAATCATCCTGAAACTTCATACCACAAACCAGCAGGGGGAAAACAAAATGTTTTTGCTGGAAACTCCCCCAAGACTTGGAAGACAGATGTGTAGAGCATCCCTTAATTGTATAAATTAATCTATCTGAAATGCTTTTGGGGCAGAACACCGTGCTCAGGACACCGTGCTCACGTACCACCCAGGGCTTGCTGCAGAAGTTGTAGATGGAGAAGAGGGAGTTCACGCTGGCCACGCCCCCAAACTGCAGGCCAATCACCAGGCTCCTGAAGTCATCGCCTGGGGTCATGCTATAGGCATGTTGGCGAATCAAAACAAAGTCCGGCTTGAAAGACCTAAAAGCATATAAAGGTCAGATCAGCTTAGCACAGAGGCTAGAAAAACAGGAAAGACCTCCTTGAGTCACACACTGACCAGCTGAGCACCACTGCCTGCCATAACAGGGGGGCTTATGCAAAACCCACCATGACACTTCTCTGCAGCACATAGGCTCCCTTTTCCAGCATGAATGATGCCAGCATGTCCGGTGGTGGTGAACAGCCAGGTGATTTTGAATTCCCAGTCTTTCGCCCTCTTCTATAACTTCCACAGCGTTTTCCTACTCTCTGCTGTCTTCTAGACCTTTCTCCACCTTAAATATGCTAGAGTTTTATCTGCTGATGCTGCAGTATCTTTGTTAAGTTTAGGGAATGCTAGGAATGGTGCTATATAACAAGCTGAAACTGAGAGAAACAATTCAACTACCAATGTGCAAAGCCGCACAGAGTCTGTGTTGTATCCCCATCATCACGTCCAGGGTTATGGGTTTGAATCACATGCTCGTCTGTGTCTGTGTGTGTGTGGGGAGGTTGCATGTTCTCTGTGTGTTTACGAGGGTTTCCTCTGGGCACTCTGGTTTCCACTGAAGCACAAATATGTAGCTAGAAAAGCTGGTGTCTTCAAATCGCCCTGAGAGTGTCTGTGTATCCTGTGATAGACTGGCATCCGGTCCACGGTGTCCCCTGCCTCGTATCCTGTGATTCCTGGGACTGGCTCCAGGATCGCCACGACCCTGGACCCTGGCACTGCCGTAGTGGTGATGGAAGATGGATGGCTGGTGTGGTTCTTATTTGCATACTCTGTTAGATTTATAAGGTCTGAGTTGTTTGAAATTAAAAGCAACCAATTGAGGGAAAAAAATCAATCACTTGGAAAGTACTTGCTGCTGCTGGAACATATCAGTTACAGTATCCTTGCTGTTATGTAAAGGGGTCTCTTGAAAGACGCACATACAAACACAATCCTTACAAATGATTACGTATTTATCCTTCCATCCATCTTTTTACCACTTATCCTGGTGATGCTGTGGTGCACCATCACATGACACATACTGTCACACAATATGGGCAATTTAGAGACACCAGTTTACTCGAACTGCATGTATAGGAGGAGACTGGAGCACGCAGAGGAGACCCACATGCAAAATGCACATATACAAGGCTGGGGCCAGGATTTGAACCCCCCACCCTGGACGTGTGTTTCCCACTGAGCCACTCTGACACCCTACAATATGTATATTTATTCTAGGGCTGTCACTACCGATTGTATTAATAATCGAGTCATCTACCAAATAATTTGAATATATTATGTTATATTATAAAAAACAACCAAACATGCTTTATTTGGCATTTGCACAGTTACAGGGACACTGGAATGCTTCTCTTTACTGACCCCATCTCGCTCTCCATAGTTTGGGGGTCACAGCGCAGGGCCAGCTCACGTGCAGCGCCCCGGTAGCTGGGGGTTTAGGGCCTTGCTCAAGGAACCATCGACATGGCATTTCATGCATGTCACAAAGACCGCAATAGTCTGCCGGGTTCAAATCATCAATAAGTTGCGCTAAAACATTTTCTCTTAGTGACAGGAAACCACACTTAGCAAGCTTTGCCATTATAAAGGTGGTTTCTTTCCATTATCTAGCTTAGGTTGAAAGAAATCTAAAGGTTTATCATCACTGCTCTTGCATGAGCTCCGCATGCGATCTCTGAGGCAACCATAATCATTCCCGTCCTTGGTGTTAGACTCGTTCATAGACCGTGTGGCATGTTTGTGAGGAATTAAACCAAAAAAAATGAGAACCGCGAGCGGGAACTGGTCACAGAAAGAATTCGCATGATTGTGATGTAAATATTTTGTATTCCACAGAGACGATACTGAGCAAAACCAAGTGACGTGTCTGCACTGTTTTGTGTCTGTTGGCACGACTCATGGCAACTCCAATAACTCATTTGACATACTCTGTTGGTAGATAAGTGGCTATATAGTTAATTAATATGAACTTTTTCTAGTATTGCTCAGCCCTACTCAAAAGACACATTGCATTAACAAAATATGATCCATATTAATTGGCGATTATGTACCGTATTATCTAAGATGATGCGGCCGAGTGATGGGGCCAACCTTCATTTTAGTAGCGATTATTTTGAAATACAGGAATCATAACAAGCAAAAAAAATTACTGAAAGCGATTCCAAAGACAGGCTAGGCTGCTTCAAGAGGCTATAAGGCACATATCTATGGCTAACCTCACATTACTGGGTGGCCCGTTACACCTGTATGTCTCCTTTAACACGTATTTGCATTGCAGTCATGCTGTGATGATATTTATATTCTGCTTTGCAATGCTGACAGACGACTGCATTTTCATTCACTTTTAACGTGAAGGGCTTCCACACACCATGGATGCTTTGGCTCTTTATTTGGACCCTCACCCTACATGTGCGGTCTCCCAGCCGCTATATTGCAGAGGGATCGAGAAGAAAACTTTTATTCGGTGCTTTTTAATAACCGAGTAATCGTGACAGCTGTAATTCATTCCCATAAATAGTGATCGTCAAACTGGTCAAAACAGTCCCTCTGTGCAAAGGATGAAGTGAAGAAAAAAAGAAAGGAAAAAGAAAATGAACGATATCAGCATGAAGAAAAGTGCTGGCAGAACTTGGGCCTGGGGCAGGGAAAGGGGCACAAATACGGAGAGTGAACAGTGAACAGAGCGACTGTCTTCGCGAGGCCCGCTCTCAGTGCGGGGCAGCGCCTTCTAACTCACCAGCGGTACGCCATCTGTCAAGCCGCAGAAATTGTTACGGTCCGCACGACTCGCTCTCGAGCCAGACAGCAAAGGCTGCACGATGCCTCCTGTCAGACAGAGATGCCTGAAGTCTGTCTTATGCTTTGCAAAAACACCAGGCTTGTGTCAGGAAGCTGAAGGGGGCGCGGCCCGTGAGACAGTCGGACATGTTTGATTAGAAACTCAGAGACCTGTAGACAGTGAGATCCGGAGCACTGGCCCATGCCAGAGTCACACCCAGAGCAGCCCGCTTTTAACTCAGACTGCATGCGTCACCTACAAAAACCCCCGCCCCCCACACACCCCTAACCCCCACATTCTGGGACAGGTGCCACTTCACATTGTTCCCAAGCCCGCCAGGCAGGATGGGGGATTAGCAACAAATTCGCTCTTACGTAAGGTTCCAAACGTGATCCGTGTCATCCATCAGTACCCCCTCCGTACGGGGGGACAAACGAGAAATGGGTATATTTTGGACTCTAAATGCAGCCTACAGTGTGAGAAGCCAGGCTTAAGCGGAACACAGCACAGTACACATTGCTATGCTCAGAGTGAGCTCACTCTGTTTATTTAGGACCTGGGATGTTTGTTTAAGCAAATAGCCAGTTATACTTTGGATCAGAGGGTCCCGGTACAAGCCCAATTGAGGGAGTGAGGTCATCTAAACTGCCACAAATCATTTCTGTTTTAATCTGTAGAAAATGTAAGGGTGTCACTATTTGTATGTAAATCAGCTATACTGAGATGAAAAAAAACTCAACAGCATGAAGGGGAAAAACAAATGGCAGTACAAATCATATTCGAAAATAGACTATTCCTTGCTGTTCGACTATAATCACATGCTGCGCAGTGTTCTGGTTTCACAGTGAATAGCAAATGAACGTTTCACCTAGCTATTAGCGTCATGGGGTAACAAAGAAGGATTGAATCTGTCGATAGGTCTGGTGACAGCATGTCACAAATTAGCAGATTCAATTTAGGGAGCCGGGAACAAATTTTTGCAGGCATGCTCGCGGACAGCTACAATGAGAACTGTGTTATGAACCATTAATACAGGAAAAAATTGTACGGTGAAATGCAGATATTATGGGAAGTTTTTATGCTGCTTTACAGCAGCTGGCTGAAAGGGTATGTTAAAACCCCTGATCAGAAAGTCATTGGTTCAAATCCCTTGGTTGGCAGTGTGATGTCACTGGTGGGGTCTTATCCCCAATTGCTCTGGGGACACTGTCTGACCCTGCTCTCTCACTTGCACTTTATTTTGGGTGAAAGCATCTTCTAAAAATATAAATGAAATAAATCAATAAAACAAAGAATTTCATTGTGCACAGTATATATGACCATAAATGGCCTGAATCTTGAACGTCTCGATGTTACGCAGGCACTGTGACTTACCTGGCAACCCGGCTCCCCCGCCTGGAGGCCTTTATATCCACCATGCATCCTCGGCTCACATTGGACACCACGTTGATCTCAGAGAACTCTGCCTGCAAGACACGAAGTTCTGTCATCTTGCTGAGCAGAACCTTTTTCTCCAAAATGCACGGTGTCCATACTTTGTTCACACATCTGAGCTGCACGTTCGGGTTCAGATTAACTGCTTCAGCAGCAGGGAGACCTCCAGGTCAAGGAATTCCTTCATCATCTGTCCAATTCATTAACCCCAATGGTGCACATGGGCATCCATGACAAAGGCCTGTTTTATTTTTGTTTTCTTTTAAATACTAAGATACTTCAGTTTGTGTGTACAGACATCATGTCAACAAGAAAGGTCAACATAGCTGCAATGCTGGTAAGGTCTTTGTGGTCCAAAAGAAGGAAAAAGAAAGTACAATAAGCAAAAAAAAAATCTCCTTAATTATATACTGGCAAGTTCCACTTTGTCTTTGGGGGACTCATATTGCATTGGCTTGTGGCTGATTGTGAGGACCTCCGGAGGGGATGTAGAGAAAATTCTTCAAGAAATGGCTGGTGAAAAAAGGTGTGTTTAGAATATGTACAGTCAACTAAAACATGCGTGGAAATTGTTTCCTGTTGGCTTGTGGTTCAACAATTACTGATTTTTAACTTATCACGAATTCCTCTAATTTATACGAGTTGGAGTGATGCACACCCTGCCCCCACAAACGGCCTCCTGGAGCTAGACGGACACAAACGCCTCTAATGAAAATGTTGTTGTGGAGGAATTAAATCTGATACGGCTCTGTTTTGCCCTTGTGAAAACCGGAACTCGGCTACAGTTTCTGGAAAGAACACGGGACTTTCAGAAAGCTGGGAAAGTGATGCCACATGCGGCGATGAAATTTTTATTTTTAAATAAAATACACTCCTTGTCCGAAGTACAGAGCTCTCTGATGTAATGTGTATACAGACACGCTGCTTTGAAGTTAACCTATAAGCTAAAAAAACTTATAGCCCCTTAATTTCTTTTGCAGGACAACTCAGGGCAGAGAACCCCCCCCTCATCTGTATGCCACTGACAGGGCTCTTCATGCCCTCTGGGGATACAGGGCCCTGAGAGAAACTTTTGTGGCCACTTCTGTGTCCGCTGCAGGACACGGCTCCTCCAAGGAGCAGAAGCTCTCTTCTCCCCTTCTCTGCCACACCGATGCTCTAAGCCTACTCTCGTCGAGACCACTGACCCGTTCCTTGGCCTGCTGGCCACTGACAGCCAGTGGACGGGCAGCTGGGACTCAGCAACCTGATGCCGACAGCCATGGTTACCATTTCGATTCGGTCACTTGGATCAGTTCCCGCTTTGGGAAAGAAAGCAGGAATTCAAATGCCCGGCGCTGGTTCTGTATTTTTAAAAAATGGCCACCGGTCATACTGAGGCCTAAAAACCACAGATTGCTAAATTTTGCAGGACTGGTATAAAAATATGTTATCCCAACAGATACTCCCCCCCCTCAATTCTAAGTTTATTTCTGGCTACTTACACTTAAGTGTGAGAACAGGACTGCTCCCAAAACTTAGTTTAAATTTACTGCATCTGTAGCCCACTAAATTTCTGATGTATTGAATAACGTAATGTAATGTATGAACTTTACCTGTCCTTCAAAGGGACAAACATCAGCAACTGAAGGGACAAAATTTATTATAAATATGAGCATATTTATTAAAAGCAGCACTGCATGATCGTTTCCAAATTACTCAAATTGCACTCTCTGTCTTTCAGTGCTGAAAACAGTAGGGACATTAGTTGTATATTAAACACCATCCATCCAGGGATGGAGGAGGGGTCTCACAGCAGTGGGGGGGGGGGGGTCCTCTAAGTTAAATTTGTTAACTCGAGGGGGTTCTCTTATTGCAAATTTTGGGTAATGGTAAATTTAACTGTGGGATCCCCCGGCCTCCTCCACTATTGCATCCATCCCTGCATCACCTAAAATCATGATCAGGATGGGGCAGGGGTGGGTGGGCTGGAGCTGATCCTGGGCAGCACCAGACACAAACTGCAATTTGCAGTTTTGGGCTGTAGGGGCAGTAGAGGACGAGGGCTTGACTTGATTAAAACGTATCTGTTCTTCAGTTTGAGACCCAGAGGAGGGGAGGGTGAGAAAGAGAAGCCCACCAAGAGATTGACTTATTGCAGATTTATTACTCTGCAAAGTGTGGAAATAAGATCATACTGCTTCAAATGCAGAGGGGCTATCTCTGAATGATATTTCATTCTTTTATACACTAAGCAGCATCACAAGGTAGAAGACTTCTGGAACGCAACCTGATGGAGGTCAGCACACATCTGCCCCTGGAGGAGACTGTAGGGGACTCCACACAGGTGGTGCTGGCACTGGCAAAAACAAAGGCTACAAATATGGTGCCTGGCCCGCTAAGCGAGCCTGTTCCCTGACACAAAGCCCATCTGGAACCTCTGACTATTTTTAGAGTCTGACTGGATGTGGTGGAGGTTTAGACCAGGTCCAGCACCAGGAGCCTGTGAGGTCCCCAGCAAAGCTACGTAACTCATGATCGACCACACACACACATACACACACACACACACACACACACTGAACCTGCAGTAAAACCTCTAACCTGGACCCAGAACCTCTTACACTCATTAAACGATAACGAGCTCACATGATGCAGATTACTGGCGATGGCTGTGCCCTCCCCAGCCTACGAGTGGCCCGGTTACGAGATCCGTCAGGCTCCATGTCTAAATTAAGCTTGTAAAAACCACAGCGTTATTTCAGATGTGCAAACAGGGCAGCGGGGGTTGGACAAATGAGAAGGTTAGCGTAACGTTTCTGGACACAGTACAAATAGGGGCAGGTGGGTGTGAGTCGGGCTCAATGACAGGCCTCCACGTGTCATAAAGGAGGCTGGCTCGTTTTTAGAAGTACAAACACCGAGGTAATATGGGCGCAAACAAAAGCCGGCGAGGCGGATCCGAGTCCGACCCCCGTGACCCTTTAATCTAGCTGGTTTTGGCACTTCCGTCCCACCCTTCAGAAAGACGGCTGACTATCGCTTGCCTGCCGCCAAAACCAGCTGCCGCTTCTTCCTGAGACGCCATACAAAGGGAGCAGCTTAGAGCCCCAGGAAAGCAGCCGTGTTGCCGTTTTTAGTTTGTTTTGGGGGGAGGAGGTGGTTCTTTTGTCCAAATAATTGTTCCTTCTCGCTTGGAAAGTTTGCTTGGGACTGTCCCCCAAGATACACGCTGTTCTCTCAAAGGACAGAGTTGGCATTACAGTGTTCTGTTGCCACGCTCCATCTACTGCTCCGGTCTGATAACTCTATATAAACAATCTACTTTGGAAACCTGCGCCGAATGCGGCTTCAGGCTGGGCTCGAATCACAACCGTAGGCTTCTGCGGCTCGGGCTCCAGACAAGTCAGACTCAAAAATAAATCAAGATCTCATCAACTGTCACTCAAAATGACTTATTAAATTAGCTAGCCTCTAAACGAAACAAAAATATATAACCCATAATAAACGGTAAGAACTGAATATCTGTGTTGGACTTGGCATCCAGTTCAAGGTGTACCCCTGCCTTGTGGCCTATGCTGCTTGGGATAGACTCCAGACCCCCTGCAACTCTGTGAGCAGGATCAGCGATTGGAAGATGGTTGAAAAGTTGGATAAATCGGAATTTGATAATTCTGTACCTCACTGCAGTTAAAATACATTTTAAAAGATTATGATAAATACCTGCTGGCATATCAGTATCATATCATATAACTTATTGACTTCAATTGTTCATATAAAAGTAATATGACAATAACTAATACAAAATAGTGTTTTACCAGTTCACACATAAAAATGAGGGGATAATCAGACTCATGCTCTGGGCCTGCGACCCCTCTTCATACTTGTATCTCACTGTGCCAGGCTTTGTCTCACCACTGTTTTATCACGACAAAGTGTTTGGGAACCAGCACAGAGAAAAGACCTATTTCAAACCCCCAGGATGTCCTGCCATGACCCCAAATCAGCTTCCCGTGGAAGCTTTTTGCCTTGCGTGCCAAGTAAACTCATGATAAATGACCTGGAATGGGGGGGGGGGTGGGGGTGAACCAACGGGGGTGGCCTAGAGAGGAACGTGGATCAGCAACGTGCTCAAATACCACCGGCTGTACACTGCCCCTCCCAACCCTCGCCCCCCTAACTCCACAGCAGGCATCCTCAACCTTGAAGAAACATGGAAACCTGCAAAGGTTATAAACACAGGCACTGCAGATGGCTTGAGCCGTAAGAAACACAGGACTCGAGACGTGCTGATCCCCTCCTCGTGGGTATCACAAGCAGGTGGAGCAGATGTGGTTCTGGATGACCCATGTGCCAAAGTCCCCTACTAGAATCTCTGCAACGCTGTTGTGGCCGCAGGCTAGGGATTAGCTGCTCTCATTACTTCTGATCTTAACCGGGACTTTTCTACAGGACGAAGCAGTTAAAACAGTTTCCACAGTTCAGACTGCACGTCTGAAATCCTATGCAACAGAAATTTTATTACAACAGTTTCAAAGCTTTTTATTGCCCTGAGAAGATGAGAGCAATGGATCTGCATGGATCTATTTATAAGCCAATAAAGTGTCTGACAGTTTAAAAGCAGTTGTATACATCATTGCTGACCACAAGCTATCAGGCTGACAGTGACCATTTAATGAAGGATTGAATCACATACAGAAATACACAGCAGATATCTGTAAGGATATGATGTGCAGAGCTTATTTTGGTCTTTTAATGTAGCAAAAGGACAAAAGCTTTTGCAAACCGAATGTACATAACTTATTCCTCATGCCATGAGAACCAGACAGAAATGTCACGCCAAAGGTCAGTCATTTCAAAAGTGGGGAAAAAATAAAACACGAACTGTACAATTCAGCAAATGTTTTATTAGGGTGCATATACTTATTCTTACAGAGTAGTGTTCAAAAGATATCCACAGAATATTGCTCTTATGGGACAAAGGAGTCAGCATTCCCAGCACAAACTGGCCTCCCACAGGGCCTCTCACTGTATTAGGAGCCCTTGTCTACAGATGGGGGCCCTCTGAGTAGGGTGGGGGCCTGGTCGATTTGACGTGACAAGGCTGCAGCCACCATCTGGTACCTTATAAGGCAGCATGAGCCATGGGTGAAGGCGGGCATGTGAGCCAGAGTTTAGCTACACCCGAGCTGGAAAAATCCAGAGCGCAGAGCAGAACTACAGCAGAACGGGCCCAGGAGGTACTGCCATGTCAGTGGGCCACCTCCGTTCTGGGGCGGGGTGCAAACCGATCATGTTACTGGTGCAATATTTGGACGGAAAAGCGTCCAGTACTCTATGGGAACGCCCAGCAGGGGAAGGTTCGCTGAGCTGAACGGCTCTGAGAGCAATTAGCTGGTCATTACCGCGATAAAAATAAAAAGGCTTTGCTAAATGATCAGGAAAGCGCTCCAAGAGAGGCAATTTCAAGCAGCACTACCTCTGTTTTTTTTTTTTTCATTCTCTTAACTCATTTGCTCTTTTCTCCCAAACCGTAACGCTGCCCAATTTTCTTCCCCAATATCAACATTTAGGATACAAACATAACCATCATAAAATTAATCATAAAAACCTTGAAATAGATAGTTTTAAAAATCAAACATACCCTTAATGTTCTTTCAAGTTGAGCTAATGGGAAAGATCAGGCTCAGCCAGGACTAAATCTCACCTGAAACTGACACTTTATCGATACACACAATCCACTCAATGATGTATACAAAGTGTATTTAGTGAACAGATAATAATGCATAATCCCAACTTGCTAAATCGTGGGATATTTCTCACTGTTCACAGCTTGTAGGATCCATCCTAAAAACCTGTACGTCTCCACCTGGGATCAGAAACAGGGGTTTAAAAGAGAAAGGTTCCCTCATCCGTATGAACATCAGACTGATGGCTGCAGAGTGCGACAGAGGAATTGCTACCCATACCCATGTTTGAAACCGAATGGAACGCACCTAGGGCAACCGTCCATTAATTATGACATCAGTGTGGTCATGTGACACACACAAGCAGAAATATGGCTCTAACGAGTTGGAGGAGAAAGCTTTTAGTTTAAAGGCTTTTTGCTCTCAATTCTCTCAATGACAAGAACTAATTTCAAAAAAGTACAGTCAAAGGTTATTTGTCTGATGAAGTTTTGAAAAACAGCAAGAACTATGGGCAAGAGTTCTGTAATCTTAAACATATATACTGCAATAAACTATTTGCTTTGTCATAAAGAACCCTTACTATCATTATTACATGGACCTGCTCTCATAATATTGCATTAATTCCACTTAAATTCTTCAGAGCAGATATCTAAAGGCGTATGTCGTAACAGACCAGCGATGCACTGGACTCGTGACAAGGTCAAGCGATGCCACCCTTGGTGGGCTGTTTCCATGGAATCCCGAACAAACTTGTGCGAACCTTAAAAAGCCATCTGTGTCAATGAGAGGCACTGTTGTGCACAGTTTAATGTCATTGCAGAGTAGGTGAAAACTGCACGTCTCTGAGTGAGCCATTTCCCTTCCCCGCTTTTGTACGTTATACCCACCTGTTCCACGCGGATCTCACACGTCCCGTTCAATGTTTTTCCACGGAAATACTTTGCCCTGCAAAAGACACACACACAAGAAAAAAAAAATAAAGTCAGGATAACAATCAGAATAAGCAAATTCAATTCCCCTGTTTTAAGTACGGATTACTTAACGTAACATGTAACGGCGATGTATTAGGTTTCACGCGAAGAACTGCTGACACACTCATACCATGAGGGAAAGGTGGACCACATCCAGCCTGCGTTTATAAATAACCACAGAAAGGGAGAGCGATAGCTAAGCCTCTCTTCTGGGTGACATCATCTCCAATAAGCTACTCCTATTGTTTGAGCATTACAGACCGTGGTAAACACCAGTAAAAATGCCTGCAGCCTAAATGAAAAGTCTTTAGTATAAATGAAAATACCCGTAGCCTCAATGTCTTCAAAAGAGGACTCTGCATTGCAGATGTTGCAACATCTCAGCTTACTGTGGTCTAGGCTCACTGTTACCCAGGTCACCTACAGCGCCTTGTTTGTTAAAGCGTCTAGCTGTCGACCAAGGTGGGGGCTTTCAAACTGCCTATTCCTCTCAGCTTGACCTTAAAAGATTATGTAAGGCACCGAAAAGAACACTTTCAGTCCCTGACTAACATAACAATGGTTAAAGGAAATGGTATAATTAACTATAAATACAGGGTATGCTGCTATTGTCAAAAGATGAGAGCATAGTCTCTTACAGAACTTATCTATGATTTTAAGATAAGCAATCAGAAAATTGTTATGCCCACAATTACAAGTATGGTGAAATAGTCTTGAGAATAGGCACTGTATCAATACAATTTCAGACAAAAAAAAATTAAGCATAACCACAGGTCGCAGCCCTTAAATTTTCCCCTGTGTGGAGTATAACATAAGTGGATAAGATAACATAACTGGAAGACAGAAGCGCTAACAGGAAAAGCTGTTCTTTGATATAAAAAGGCCACGATATTGAGCTCTGTGCAAAGAAGTTGACAACAAACTTCAAAAATATGCAGAGGCTTGCTGGGGTTCAGCAAAAACACTTCACGTCCACCTAACACAGTGGTGCGGAGCTCACATAAAGAGAGTCCGACCTGTTCACAGTCCCACCGTCGGAGCACCAGGGAGAAACGTCCCCTCCGAAAGCAAGCTGTGGGCCTCCATTGTGTCTCCAGTAGAATAGGGCAACATTAGGCCTCAGCTGAACGAAAAGGCAAGGTTTCCTCAGATACACACAGAGCAGCTTCTGGAATGCCCTGGGGGGCTTCAAAGCACAAAACAGCCATCCCTGCTTTGCTCTTGCCTCTTCATGACCTGGGATAAACATCTTCCACAAGGATTCAAACTGTCAATCCCTGAACTACCCTTAAGTCGCCCTCTTAAAGGCAAACATCCCCCTAAATTAATATCCTTACTACAGTTTCACTGAACATCTCTACGCATTACTATAAAAGTCTTGCCAGAAGCAGTTTTTGCCATCGTTTCTACCAAGGTCTCTCTTTTTTAACAGAACCTTTTTCATTACTATTGCTACGACATGATACATGATTTTCATCACTCTTAAAATACATAAACCAGGTTAATTTTTTCCCTTTGATGTTTCTAACCGCACTTCCCATGATTCTTTATCGTTCCTTAGAGAGGGGTTAACATTCACAGCGACATAAAACAGAACATAAAAAAGAAATGACGAAAATTCAGAAATTTCACACAAGGAGCTGCTGGAACAGGTTTCCCTGCTCACAAATGTCAGCACAGTCCCAGGCCCTGAGAGGACGACAGCAATGAGCTTCTCACTGAATGAGCACCGAAACCACAACAGCTTGAACCGTATTCAAAGTGGCAGACCGCAGCTTCGAGGCCGGCTCTACTTAGCATGTATCACACTTTCCTAAAGGAGTTTACGTGGCTGGGAATTCTGTCCCCTGTATTCTGCAAGTGACATTTTCTGTGACTGTACAATGATGTCTTTCACTTGTAAGCACTCTTCCATTCTTGATGACCAAATTGGCCTTTTGCATTTCATGAAACTTAGTGAGCTTAGTGTATGTGTGTGAATGCATGGCCTGAGAAGACCTGGGTATCTCATGCAGGTTGTGCCCTGCCTCATGCCCCATGTTTAGTGGGACAGGCTTCAGGACCAACATGATCCTATGCTTTATAAGCAAAAAGATAGATGGATGGATGAATCCATAATCTAGTATAGCGTGAATGTGGTGAATTAAAGCTTGCTTTTTTAAACTAGTTTCACTCATTCTGTATAATCTGACCACGCAGACATTTTTACCGTTTATTTCACATTCAGCATTTCATTTACAGCTAAACACAAGTCAGACCCTTAGAGTCACTCCTGTCTGACACCATTTTCAAACAGTCTATTGTCCCAGAGAATCGTGTCGATTAGATGGAGGGGAAATGCAGAGCCGGTTAAGTGACTGCTATGTTGTGAAATGGCGCCCCCTGGTGTCCAGAGAGTTCTTCTCTGTCTAGACAATTCTAATGTTCCTGTGCACATATTGTGCATCAACCCTGTCACTGTGATATTTCTAAAGTTCAATTTTAAAATTAAGCAAGGTCCAGTTTTAACAGAATTCTACTTTTTATCATTTCTTATTATTTACATCAAAAACAGGGTATATGGAGCACAAGGCAAAGGTACACCCTGGATGTGATGTCAGTTTCAGGGGCATACAGAAAGATGGACAGGCGCAATACACACACCAAATACACAGAAATATTAGTTCTACTGATATTTAAAAAAAAGGACATTGTCCATCCATTTTCTGTAACTGCTTGTCCTGGAGGGTGAAATGCAGGAAACAACCCAGGATGGGGCACCAGCTCATTGCCGGGCACAGTGACACACACCATACAGTCACTCACACCCACCATCCACTCACACACACACCATCCACCCACACACATCATCCACTCACACACATCATCCACTCACACACACCATCCACTCACACACACCATCCACTCACACACACACCATACGCCATCCACTCACTCACGCCATTCATTCACACATGTGCACCTACAGGCAATTTGGTAACTCCAGTCAACCTCAGAAAGTTTTTGAACTGTAGGGGGAAACCAGAGTATCTGGACTACCCAAAAAAAACATGACATACCCAAAAAAGGACATGAGGAGAACATGCAGACTCCACACACATGGAGCCATGGCGGAGACTCGGACCCTAGTCCCTGAAATTTGAGGCAACAGTGCTAACCACTGCACCACCAGGAAGGACTGATGTGTCAAATCTCCTTTAATAGGGGTTCAAAACTCCCTCCCTCCTGTAACTATAGAGTCTGCTGCCTTCCCCATGGTGTGTGCTACTGGCATCCTAACCAGGGTCTAGCACCTGCTGGTGCCCTAAGCTGCCTGGCGTAGACTTCCAGATCTCCACAACATTGTACTTGCTAAGTGGATGGATGGATGCACTGTATTCTGATTACAGGAAGACCATCAAAGAGGTAGATGTGAGACAAGTCAATGTGCAGCATCAAGCTGGGCTCTCTTACCAGTCGGTGTGGAGGTCGCCGATAACCAGCAAGACCTTTGGCTTGGGGATCACAGGCAGGGATGGAGTTGGACCGGTGCTGGGGGCTAGAGATGGAGCAGGGGCTGGGGCTGGGCCATGCACCGACCGCGCCGGGTCTGCCAGCCCCGCATTGGTGCCCGGGGCAGTCCGGACCGCGCTGGAGAATGAACTGAGAAAGTTGGAGGAGGAGGAGGCCGAGGCAGAGGAGGAGGCTGGGGCGGAGCGCTGCTGGGCACGCCTCTCTGTGGCAGGAGACGCCGGCGAGCTGGATGGGCTGGACGGAGCAGCTGGCCGCCGAAGCTCCGTCACGTAGCCATTGGGCAGGTTGGCCACGAAGCTGCTGTCGGAGAGGCGTCGCCGTAGGTAGTTCATAGCGATCCGTGGGGGGGGGTCAGGGCTGAAATGCAGGAAGCATCTGGATTGGTTGGTGAGAAGCAGCTGGGTCAGCGGACCCAGAGGTGACACATGTGATCTCCAATCACCTTCAAGCCTTTTGGCAACAAAGGCTGCAGTTCGTTAATGACAAGCTGCTTAAATACAACCCTTAAAAATTACAGCATGTTAATCACATAATTTACATGCACGTACGCGCACACCCTGCAGGATATCAGCCGCATGGTTAAAAGAAACTTTCAGGCACTTTGATGTCCATCTGTTCCATCAGCATTATATTAATGCAATAAATCAGTGTTGCAATGTTATTACTGCAGTATAATTATACTGTAATCTTCTGCAAGAAAACAAATTTCAGGAAAAGCAATATGAGAAACCTTAAGATTTCCCCATCTGATGTGATTGCTTAGAAATGGAGAGTTGCAGGTTCCTGTAACCGACAGGTAATTTCAAATTGCCAAATAGTGCTCATCTGAAAGGTACCGGTACACCTTCACCTCATGCCACATATGAACAGTAGAGCCCTCCTCCAAAATGGCTGGATACACCACACCTACAGCTTTGGTGCAGAACAGCAGTATAAAGAACCACCCCTCGTGGTTCACCTGATGTCCAGTAGGGGCGCACTTCTTACATTGCACTGACAACTTACAGCAGCTGCTTCTAAGGCACCACTGGCATGTTTGACATGAGGAGTGTGGAGGAGGGAACAGACAATATTCTGGAAAACATCCACACAAGAATAAAGAAATGACCTAGAACCCAAGACAGCTACTATTAAAAAAATGACACATTAAGTAAAGAAGCAGAGTTTTAGAATGTCAGACCAGAAACTGGAGTGGAAATGTGGAAGGGAATCTTGTCTGTTCCTTTCCACTTCGAATCATTGAAAGGCTTGGCTCTTGCTTAAGGTAAAGTCCTGGTGACATTAATCAGCTGTCATTTCCTTGAGATATCACTGAGACAGGCTGCTGAACTGTCACATTACAAGGCTGCAGTTACATAACACATTCACTGTGCTTTTAGAGAGAGAGAATCAGTACGCGGTGGTATGAGCCCACAAAACAAGCGCCCATGTGTCACATGGATTATCTAACATGTTCGACATCACTCTGGATTTTTTTAATTGCGAAACACCACAAGGAAACGCATACAGGTCTGGTTTTTAACCGTTAAGATGGAAAACGTGCTCCAAAATGTACAATTCCAGATACAAATTTTGTGCAAAATATTACATAATGGGATGGAAAGCGCCAGGAACAACTTGTCGCAGCAAATTGTATTATTAGGGCACTGAGAGAAAATGATGGAATGCGATGCCATTCTTCCATGGAAAACCATCACTTGCTGTTTCGTTTATGGTGATGGAAAATGCTCAGATTTCAGGTACCGCTACAGTAATGTTGAAGTGGGCTGAGATCTGGTGCCTGTGACGCATGCTTTGCCCCGAGGATGGAGATATCACCATCCCAGGAGATTGCACAATGAATAGAAAACATCCAACAGGATGATCATTACTGCTTCGTAGCTTCCTCTCTCAGCACCTAACTTGACCCCGAGCAAGGACGCCGACCCCGCCTGCGTATCATATTCAGTCCCCGACAATGAACATCGTGCCGTAAAAGATCCAGCAGAAAGCTCCACCTTCGACGGGCCCCGTTTGGATCGTGCCACGCGTGTACTCGTTCTGCTTGCTGAGAACAGTGTGAAAGATGACTCATTACACCGAATCATTCATTTCCCACTGCTTGGGAGACCACCGCCATGCACAACTTTACCCAAAAAGCACCCTTATAGATGCAATAATATCCACTGAAACCCAGCCATAGGTTCCCTCTTTCCTAAATTCTTAATCGAACAGAAAGGCAGTAATTCTAGATCAGTAAATATGAGTTGGCAGCAGGCGAGGTCATTTTTGTATGTGCTAATCTATATTTTCGGATAAAGACCTATTAATTGAAATTAATTGAGTCAACTAAAATAGTTATAAAATACATGTATTTTCCACATCCTTGTTCTTCAATACTTAAATGTGATAAACTGACAATTATGCATAATAAACGCATAAGCGCAACTGCTTTTGAATCGGTATATTGCTTTATGGTAATTTTATTTACCCTGACTGGACCAGATTCATGCTTTTCATACTATGATTAACTGACAAGAGGAGCTGTCCATCACTGAGGTGCTGAAATAAGTTTTGAGCCTAAAACTTCAAGGCAAAACCTTCATATACCTTTAAATCAGTGTTGCCCAACCCAGTCCTCAGGGAGCTGCAGACAGTCCATGTTTTTACTCCCTTCCAAGGATGGTAGGGAGCTGGGAGGGAGCAAAAACGTGGACTGTGTGGCAGGGAGCTGGGAGGGAGCAAAAACGTGGACTGTGTGGCAGGGAGCTGGGAGGGAGCAAAAACGTGGACTGTCTGGCAGGGAGCTGGGAAGGAGCAAAAACGTAGACTGTCTGTGGGTCCTCGAGGACTGGGCTGGG
>JAAGVU020000061.1:27152324-27173100 GCA_011763525.2 Mormyrus iriodes | reverse complement strand
AACACCACTTCAGTTCCCAAACCTCTCCTCAGGGGCACCCCAGCCATTCCATGTATTTATTAAATTTCACCACCAGCTCACTAAATTAATTAACTTAGATAAAAAAGTGAATGAGATATTAATTAGCTATACGAGGTGTGCTAGTGGTCAAGTAAAAAAAAAATATACAGGTGTATTGTTTAGTTTCTGCAAATAATGGGGTGATTTTAGCAGAGGTTTTGAAATGGCTAAGCTAAAACACTTTGACAGGCATAATAGCATAGTTTTACACCAACATGAAGATTATTTACACATCATCATTTTCTTTTGCTGGCTAAGACTTTTGCACAGTACTGTACATACAGAAACATCTGTACAAACAAGTACAAGCACAGACAGCTTCACACACACACCTGTACAATCACACCTACACAAACATCCGAAATTCATACATGCACAAATTTTTGTACACTCAAACATCTGTATATTCATATATCCACAAACACTCATGCAAACATCTGCAATAACACAAACACCTGCACCAGTAGAATCACACAAACACGCACACATGCGCAAACATTTATATAAACTCACACATGCAAAAACACCTGCACATTCATCTACACACCTGCACACTCATTCATGTACAAACATCTGTACAAAAACTCAAAAACACCCACACAAATACTCATACAGACACAAACACCTTTACAGACACTCACAAATCCCTGCACTAAAACTCATACATGACATAAAACACCTGCATAGTCAACTAACCACAAAGTTTCTTATGGTACATGAGTAAAAATGGACTGAAAATTGATATTAAGTTGATTTATATGTATTGCACTGATTTTTATAGCGTAGATTTTAAACCCCATGAAAACAACAACTAATGAAAAAGTCATTTATCACAAACCTGTATATTTTGCAAGGGTTACAGAAATCTTTCTCAATATCCTCGTTGTCCATCAGAGTAGACCAGCCTTGAGGACTCCTTACTTCCCATTTGTACGGCATGTTGAAATGAGCTCTCTTGCACTTGGCTTCAGTGCAAATAAAACATACAGATAAGTCACTGGTACCTAAGAAGCTGTTCATTTAGATTGTTTAATGGGTCAGGCAAGAAAGCATCC
Organism: Mormyrus iriodes; assembly: GCA_011763525.2. Classification (NCBI taxonomy): domain Eukaryota; kingdom Metazoa; phylum Chordata; class Actinopteri; order Osteoglossiformes; family Mormyridae; genus Mormyrus; species Mormyrus iriodes. Next base: position 27,171,985 of record JAAGVU020000061.1, on the reverse strand, counting down.
TTACACGTTGCTGTGTTTATTTTGAAACCTTCTTCTATACTTAGTGTGCCTTATTAAATAATATATGAAAGTATTATGTACAAGTGCTGGTAATTGTAATGGAATACACAATACAACAGCCCGAAACAGGCAAAATCCCTCTGGCACTCTGGGATAAGGACTCAAACTCATCCCCCGCTGGCCAGTACTCCACCCCCAATACCTTAATCCACTTCACAGGTGGTTCTTTGAAAGTTCATTTTACTGATTTCCCATGATTTTTTTCCAGATTGCCCTTATATGAAAGTTTCAGTTTCTTCCTTCCATCCATCCATCCATCCATCTTCTGAAACCGCTTGTCATATGCAGGGTCGCGGGGGGTGCGGAGCCTATCCCAGAGGTTACGAGTGCAAGGCAAGGAACAACCCAGAACGGGGCACCAACACAGGGCACACTCACGCACCATTCAGTCACACATGCATACCTATGGCCAATTGGGTAACTCCAATTAACCTCAGCATGTTTTCGAACAGTGTGTGTGTGTGTGGGGGGGGGGGGGGGTGCTAATCATTGCACCACCATGCTCTCTTTTCTGTTGCTTAATATCCTCATTTATTCATGTTGTTTACCTGCTCTTATTCAGTAGCTGTTTTAAGACACACATAAATACTTTTAAAACACTACTGTGAATACAAGTATTAGTGTGGTGGAAATGCTTTTTTTACAGCCCTTCCCCCACTACATTTTCACAAAAATAATTCTCTTACCTCCAAATTTGCAGTGGCCTTTGACAGAGAAGATGCAGATGTCAGTTTTGTCTAAGGAAAAAAATTTAAAAGAGAATTTTAAATATTGACGGAACTTCTTTAGGTAACCTGCTTTGGACAAACTCTGCATACAGTAGCTCTGCCAAATCTCAATACAGTTTCACTAATATTAATATTCCCCATGATCCTGTGCTGGAGATAAGTGGTTTAAAGATGGACGATCACAATATTAGTAAAATCCCTGAATCTTCCAACCAATGATCTCGGTGAAGGTTACTGGGGGCCTAAATTCTATCCCAGGCAGCATCGGGCACAAGGCAGGGGTATACCCTGGATCAGATGTCAGTCCATTACAAGGCACATACACGCATAAACTACAGGCAACACATGGACATCTATTAGTCTGACTGCATGACTTTGTAGGAGGAATTCCCCGCAACACAGGGAGAACGTGTGAACTCTAGACAAAGAGGACAAAGTTGCTGTTTAAACCCCTAATCCTGGAGGTGTGAGGTAACAGTGCAACCTACTGAGTTACTGAGCCACCCTAACACTGATAACACTAACCATAAAATGCAATATATTATTAAGACAACAAACAAGCTAAAATTTGAATGTGACAATGGCAGTACCTGGACTGGGGTCATGACCCTTTCTTGGATTATTAGTAATTTTCAAGGCTTCTATGTTCTGGTAGACCGACAGCATGGAAGAGATGAGGTTAGTGGGTATTCCTCTCTCCTGAAGGGTCTTCAGTGGGTGGGGCTCAAAGAAGTCATGTGACCTGGAGCAATCCACCCCAAATTTGCAGGTGCCCTTAACATACTTCTTACAGATGTGGAGCAGTGTACAGCTACCCTGTTTGTTACAGTTTCCATACTCCCCGCTGCCTTGGTTGTAGAAAGAGCACACCTGATGGGAAAGCAAGAGATGTGGTTGACACAGTGTTATCCAACCACTTTATGGAAATAGGTGGCTTTTCCTTGTATGGATTAAGCAAAGAGAATTCAAATAGTTTCTCATCATATAGGCTGCATATTAAAGGACATCTATGGAAGTCACTCTAAAAGAGGGCATAATAGGAAACACACAACTTCTAAGGGAACCCAGTCCATCCATTTCATTAATTATTTTGTTTAGCAGATGCCTTTGTCCAAGGTGACATACAAGTGAGGATCAGAGAGGAGGGTCAGCCAGCATCACTGGAGTGATTAAGATTAAGGGTGATAGGAAGCGGTGGGGGAAAAAAAAGAAACAAATTTTACGATTAATTGCAATATTGGTTTTGATAATTCGATATCTTCGCTGTGACTTTGCAAACATTTTTATCTAGGGCCAGGTTACATTCAGGCTCATGGATCAGTAACAGCTTGGACCAATCAGAGATAAGAAGTTGCTATAATTACCTGACGTAACAAATGGGTTTTCCCGAACTCTCGTAATGGCTTGTACATGAGAATCCTGGGACCACGGTAAAGTTAGATTTATATTAATATTCAGCTTTCTGGCTGTAATATCTTTCAATAAGCCAAGTGATTTTTAACCACAGACCTTTGATGTCCACAGGCAGAGATACACATTGATAAATTTTTTGTTTCACGCCCTTTTGCTATGTGCGCTAAATCTTAATATCTATGGCAAGAAGCCATCTCTGCTGTAACGGGATACTGGTTCAGCATTGTGAGTTGACAGCACCTCTTACACAACCCTTTGTATTCCAAATTCCTTCTCTAGCAAATTTTAATTAACATCTGAATAATTGAGAGATATATATATATATATATATATATATATATATATATAAGTATAAATGTAGACGAGTGGTGTCTTACAGGTGGCAGAAGTGTGCTGTCATTCTGAAGCAACAGGGTACACAGCTCAGTAAGGTCCAGTCGGTGCAGGCTGTGCTCTCGCAGCACTGTGCTGTTGTGCTCCGTGCTCAGGTTATGGCAGAGGCGGCATTTCCCACTGCAGCCATTAAACCGACACAGCCAGACAAACAGAACACACAAAATTAGCACCGCTCCCCAGGGCCATTTAGCAGCTAGCACAATGGGCAAAAAGTGAAAGGATTTTGATGACAAAAGAGAGTAACTAGTGCCGGTAAGTTACTCCTCACAAACCCTGCAAGGCTACGAACAGGGTAACAAGTTACATGGCAGCACAGACATGGCACCTGGCTTGGCTACAGAATGTGAAGAATGTCACTGATGTCCTAATATGAACCTTAGAGTAATAAAGAAGTGATTTTACAGTAGAGACTTAAAGTGTGGTAACAGACCACAGACGGCTGGGATATGGTCTGCCTCTGTGTTCTGACAATGTTAAACACAGTACCTGTGTATTTACTATATTATTATTATCTAATAATAAAAACAACAACACTAATAATAATAACGCGACTTTATTAATCTTATAAAGTTAAACAATAAGTTATCAGCAAGGACGCTCTCTAGTACATTTGTTTGGAAAAATATCTGTGTAATATTTAAATAATCATCATTATTATCATTATTATCATTATTATTGGCTCGCTTGTGAATTGTCCGCACTGACGTGTTTTTGCAATTTATGACAAACCTGTCAAATTTATACCAGAGAATCAAATCAAGTACAAGCACCACAAAACTGTACGGCCTCTTATATAGAGTAGAGTCTTATCAAAAATGTATCTCTATAAACCCGAAAGACGCTGCTGCGAAGAGGCAGGAGTACATGTTTTGAAATGTTCAATAATTATTACTTGCCTGCGCTCACCAGATACAGTATTACATTACACGTAGGCCTACCTTCTTTTGCTATTTCTGCAGTCTCCAAATAAGTAGAACTTGCACAGATGCAAATTACTACAGTTGTCACACGTTCTCGCTTTGCACAGTCTGACATTTGTTGTGGCGATTATCCTCTTCCTCCCGCTGACGACGACAACGTGGAAACTATCAGAAGAGTCATTTAAGACGCAAATGTCAGAAGCGACATTAGCAATAAAATCATCATAGTCCATAGCCCCGCCGTGGGCGCACATCATTTTGGTGATCTGAGCGCTCATTCTCACGCCTTCGTAACACAGCGCGACTGCAACTGAGTTTATTTTAACTGCGTATAAAAACAAGTCGTTTCCGCGTAAGCGAATCAGTTGCTGACGAAACGAAACCGAAACGCTTTTTTGGCGGCGCTGCTGCGACACGTCACGGGAGAGATACCGACTGCACGCCGACTGTCGCGTCAAAATGTCTCCTCTCTGTCTGTAGTTTGTCCTTTAACCTTTAGGTTTGACTGACAGCTTTAACTGCGCAGCAGCTGTATTTGCGTAACGCCAAAAGTGACCTGTGCCTACACTTAACTATAAATAAATTGTATATAAATAAAATTTAAATAAATAACATATTACCTTTATTAATCAATTTATTTATTTATTGTTGTTTATATGTAATAGTATTTATTTCTAATTGTTTCATCCCATGGGGAGGCACGGTGGTGCAGTGGTTAGCACTGTTGCCTCACCCCTCTGGAATCAGGGTTCACGTCTCCACCCGGGTTCCATGTGTGTGAAGTTTGCATGTTCTCCCCGTGTCGTCGTGGGGTTTCCCCCCACAGTCGAAAAACATGCCGAGGCTGATTGGAGTTACCGAATTGCCCATAGGTGTGAATGTGCCCAGCGATGGGTTGGCGCCCCCTCCTGGGTTATTCCCTGCCTTGCGCCCATTGGCTCCGGACCCCCCGCGACCCATATGGAATAAGCGGTTATAGAAGATGGATGTTTCAGCCCATGGGCGTTGTTCGCGGCTGAAGTCTAGCCCCGAGTATTTTAGCCTCGATGCCAAAAAGAGGCTTAAGCCCCAGGTAAGCTTGATTTGGCCCCTGATCTTTTCAGTAGCTAAAAACTCCCGTTTCATCCCTTTCTGAGGCAGAAAGAAGAGGTAAGAGTAATATCTAGCCCTCGATACAACTAAAGTATTCATTACAAAAATATTCAGTAAAACAAAGATACAAAACGATCTAATATGTTGAATTTTATCACAGTAACTTGTATTATACTGTTTAAAATCACAGATGTGTGATGGATTCTTTCGAGTGTAGGCCTATATAGAGTATTTGACTTCTGTAACCGAGACGTTTCAGTATTGTTTGACGAATCCGTTTATATGCACTTATGAAAATGTTACTTACATATTCGATGATTATTGAAAGGCAACAGTCGATCAGCAACACATGCAGTAACCGTTACAACCAGTAGATGTCACCAATGACACAGAAAAATCTCACCGGCTTTTCTATGCAGGAGCTATAGCTAACTTGCTGGCGTGTCTGTGCCGATCGCATTTAATCGTGAGTGATTTTATAGCGTTTTATGTTGGCCTTGAAAGGGAATGTGGATATGAGAGGTTCCTAAATAAATTCAACCTCGTTAAAAAACATAAACATACAATTTTATCCCTCACTTTTCAAGGTTACTGGATCGGGTGACACAGGCAATACTACCTACTGAAAAATTATATTAGTTAGGTGAAAATTTTAAACATGGTGGTAATTTGAAATCACCGTAATGGCACACAAGTCCAGGTTTGGAGGTTTCACCCTTGCCGGTTTCATCTATGTTTCTATTGTCGAAAAACATGCAGATATGTGAATTAGCGTCTCTAAAATAACTGTGAGATTTTGTATTTTGCGTGTCATGTGAGGGACTGGCATCGCATCCAGTGTTTAGCCTGCCTCATGCTTTGTCCTTTCTGGCTCACCGTGACCATCTACTGGATAAGCATATATGTTTTGGGAAATGGATGGCATAAGTTGAATGACATCATTTAATGCTTACTACCTTTGACAAAGCAGCAAATTGAACTGTTGAGATAAAATGGCTAAATCACACTCGTCAAATTTTTTCTAGATTTATGCATTAGAAAATGAAATCGAATTAAGAGTGAAGCAATTGTGCAGCACCGACAACAGGGCCTCCCCATCGCTGCAGTAAACAATCGTTTTGCAGGCATCTACCTCTGTGATGTATCTACCACAGTGTAGTAAATTTTTTATGTACTTTCAGTTGTGATATTTCTAAAGAAGAAAGGAAATATCAATTCCCCGCATCAAACTGAATAAAGGACCACTGAATTTTCAGATTATATCATTTTTATGTGTTGTCAATTTATATTATATAACACTGTAAAGCAGTGGTCACCAGCCCTGCTCCTGAAGATCTACCATCCTGCAGTTCAGGAACAGCCCTAATTTAACACACCTGATACAAATGATCAGGCCCTTCAGAAGCATCTCAGTATTACAGTCAACCTAGCTTCAACATAGCTGGCTGTAATACTTATCTGTACCAGGTGTGTTCAATTAGCGATGCACCTAAACTCTGCAGGATGGTAGATCTCCAGGAGCAGGGCTGGTGACCACTGACTTGAAGTACATTATTCTCCAATAGCAGAATGATTCTACAGTACCAGCACACTATATAGCAAAAAAACAACCCATTTGTTCAAAACAATAAGCATTTCACTTATCATTAAATGATTATATGATGAACAGAATATTGTTGCTGAATTCAGTCTCGGTTTATATGCCATTATCCAAGGGCTTTGGAACCAGTAACCACATGGTTACTTACCTTTACATTTATCTGTGTAGCGGATGCTTTTATCCAAAGTTGGGTCAACTTTAGAAATGAGGGTCAGCCAGTCCCTGGAGAAATTGGGGTTAAGGAGCCAACGGTGACATCACGCTGTTGACCACGGGATCATCATCATCATTTTTATGTGATTTGTTTACAACCGCACTTAACAACATTAAGAATATTCTATTTAAGGGAACATTTTTGGGGTGGCCCCCAAAATGGCTGGTATAATGGGTAGTATTGTTGTCAGGGTTGGCGATTTGAAAATGTCCCTGCGTTATGAGCGTAGAGAATGCAAACTCTGCCACTGTTGTGCAGGATTCTGAGATGGCATGCAGTGTAACTGGTGCCTCTTAATTGCCCAAATTGCACACGTGATTGTGAATGTGATTGTGTGTGTCAGTGTGCCCTGGGATGAATCCCAATTATTCTGATGCCTTGTGCCCCGTGCTTCTTAGGATTGACTCCCCTTGTGCCCCGTGCTTCCTGGGATTGGCTCCCCTTGTGGTCTGTGCTTCCTGGGATTGACTCTCCTTGTGCCCTGTGCTTCCTGGGATTGGCTCTCTTTATACCCCTTGCTTCCTGGGATTGGGTCCCCTTGTATCCCATGCCTCCTGGGATTGGCTCCCCATGTACCCCTTGCTTCCTGGGATTGGCTCCCCGTGTACCCTGTGCTTCCTGGGATTGGCTCCCCTTGTGCCCCATGCGTCCTGGGATTGGTTCCCCTTGTACCCCGTACTTCCTGGGATTGGCTTCCCTTGTGCCCCATGCCTCCTGGGATTGGTTCCCCTTCTACCCTGTGCTTCTTGGGATTGACTCCCCTTGTTCCCCATTGCTTCCTGGGATTGGCTCCAGGCTAGCCCTCTAAACTGGGCAAGTGACTGAAAAAAGGATTGATGGACATAAAAGCTAAATATATAATTTATATTCTAATAGTACCTGTTATTGCATGTGCATTATCCTGCACTGTAACATCATGATCAAAGCAATTATCTGAAACAGTAATTTGAGACGTTGCCTCAAGATAAGGCTGCTGAAAAACATTCAGCCTGATCGGTTTCTAAATTCTTTTTCCCATATATTTTTGTGTTTGACTTTATTTAAAACTGCAATCGACAAACAGATGTATGCATCGATATACTGAGATCCCGTTTTCCTATATATGCTTTTACTTATGCCCGAAAACGAACAGGATTACCAGACATTGCCCGAGTTAAAGGCAAAGTTGCGTCATGAGAGCTTTAAAAAATTATGTCACACAGGAAACCTTTGCGTCCTCATATATACATTAGTACTACAATACAGCAAAGGAAGACACAAAAATAACCTGTCAAACCAAGATGAAATGGAAACACTATAAGTTCACTTTAAGTTTAGTTACGTCAGTCATGCTACTCCACTGCGGAAAACATTTGCTGTAAAGAAATGCATTAGTGACCCACTGGTCAACAATCCCACCTAGATATTACATTAAATTTATATTTTTGATTGCGTACATAAAAACATAATTGAGTGCATTAAAGCATTCTAGCTGAATAAAATGTAGAATCCGTTTGATGTGACAGTCATCTTCCTTGTACACATTTTATCCGGGTTCCTCGTCCAGTTCCTCATTTCCTCAATATACGCCTGAAACATGATCGGCAATTTCCTGGGTTGAGTTCCCCTTTAAGAGGGCAGCGCTCCGGTGCTGGGAATCCGCGTCATTTCGGCACTTCAATACCCAAATCAATGAGCAATGCATTGTCCGCCTCTCAGTTTCAGGCTTCCTGGAAGAAACTAACCTACAACATTGCAAAAAAATGTACATTACAACATAGGAGGAAAACAAAGAAGTTGGACACCGCGGGCAGGAAAGCGCGTACGGAACTGCAAGTGCGAATGATACATGTGCATCGGACTCCGATGAAAACCCGAGCGAAGTGTTTAAGTGGCGTGTGAACAGTTTTTTTTTTTTCTGGTGTATTTCAAGGAAAAAAGGGGAAAGGAAAGTGGGGGAAAAAGGAGAACTTCCTGAATTGAGTAAAACATGTCCGAATCCCCGTTGCGGTTAACAATAAAGGTATTTACGGATTACTTACGGCCGATTAAGTTGTGAGCCGAGGACTCCGGTCGGGATGTGCTTTATGGCATCGTGTCGCTAGGAAAGGCAGCGCTTTTGCGGGTGTTATCATCTGTTGCGGAGGGAGCTTGTTGTGCACAGCGCTCGGTAAGTGCCGTGCTGTGTTAACCGATCCCGTTATGCTTTGGGCTGGACACTCTGGGGGCCGATGACCCCTTAACTAGCTTGGCACACGTGTGTCGATGGATAAACCAGGGGATAACTCCCACCTTTATATTTTCAATGATACGTAAATGCAATCTGGATATTGTAACAGGTAAAGAGTAAAATGTAATTGCAACAACAAAGTTATTGCGCTCATATAATAGGGACACACTGAGTTTAAACCAACATGGTCATATTTAGTGTTTTGGAAATGTGCACAATGGGTTTAACAGAAATTTCAAAACAGTATTTTGAAAATGCTCACGGTTAGTATTGTTCAAGTTTAGAGACTGGTTACAGGACTAACGTGGTAGGTAAATCAACGACCACGTTATTCTTCAACTTCTGGATTTTAAGTTTTGAACTTCAGACTCGGGAGAACTTCAGCTGGCCCAGGAAGGTGTTACAGAATTTCGTCTTATGTTTTTATTTATTTCGGCACTATAGCACATTTATTGCGTATCCCCTTTCCGGATACACAGACTGGAAGCATATTAATTTTATATTCTATCTAAATAAAAAACATTTTCATCTTTAATGATGTGTAATTTTATGCTCTCGTTACCAATAATTAGATAGCACGAGGATGCTGTTATTATGAAAATTTAATATGTAGCCTGAGCGAAATTCTGTTCAGTGAAACACGTGAACTGCACTTCACATTTACACTATGAAATTAAACTGGGCTGTTTCCACCCAGGTCCCATAACTCACAAGATAAACCCCACATGTAATAAGAGTAAACTAAACTTTATTATTATTATTTCGAGGTGAGTTAAATACACAATCGCATGCGTGCGTACTGCTGCTGGCTGATAAAGGACAAAAAAAGGAAAAGACTTGAAATGCGCAGACTCAATCAAAAGCCCAAAGTGGCTAAAGGCACTGTGCCGTTTTGTACTGTAATTATTGGTCTGCTAATGAATTTAGACAATTCCGGTTTGAATTTACATATATTACATACATTTCAACCTTTTATTTCTAAGCATTTAAATAGGTTTTTGGGGTCACGCCAAAAAATCTTTGCCCAGGCCTTTGATGACCATGTCTTTTCCTCATTAAATAAACAACAGATTGCAAAATTATTTAAAGAGATATTTTAAAAAGCTCAGCCAACATGCTGACTTTTTCTTTCACATTGGCCTGTAAATGTATCCCATTTTTCTGTGTAATTTTCTGTCAGGTGGACAGCGGTGTGTTTGATGTGCAGTTGTGATCGTCGGTGCTGATCTTCTCATATAGGTTTGAGGTTGGAGGTTTTTATTGTGACGGTGAGGCTGTGCTGTCTGACCGTTCTGCTAACATTGAGCTGTTTGGGAGCTTCTGTTACGCCTTGGACCATGGTACGTCCAGCACAGCGTACGCCACAAAATCTGAGTCACTGTTGTGTGCCGGACATTCAGACTGACAGTCCAGTTGGTCTACCTCTTAACAAGAAAAATAGCTGCATAGTGGTCAGTACTAATGTGCTAGTGAGCACATGATGTTGAAATACGTGCTTAGAGAATTAGGAAGGGAAATTGGTTCTGTATGTAGCTCTGGATAACGCTTCACTTTGAGATGGCTAGGACCCCATTCAAGATTCGGAAAGTGCTTCTTTCTGCCCAAAACACACCTCCTCATCTCACTGACTTCTCCCCCTGTGGTTATGATTCTGAGCTTGCTGAGAATGTTGTTTGGGATTCTGTTGTTTTTTTTGGCAAACCCTCCATAGTGGACCAGATGTCTCTTGGCCGTTAATGAACATTAATGAAAAGGTTGCTTCTCTTATGGTGCACCCCCTGCTCCCTGTGTCTCCTATGAGTGGCTTGATCCCCTGTGGAGGGTGCAGTGCAGATGCACACCGAGGTCGTAAGACTGATACATTTGGAGAGGTTTGGTCCAGGGGGTGACCCTCCCCCCCCACCCCGAATGAACTCACAGTGAACCTACATCTTATAAATGATTCTCAAAAACCGTATGCAAATGAAAACTTCTTTGGAGATATTACTCTTTTTTTATTGGTCTTTGGCTGAGGGTGACTTCACCACATTAACCACATTTCACCAAGTCTGTCTAACCAGTGCCGACTGAGAAAGTGCAAGTTTCGTAATCAGCAACCTTTTTCATATGGATAGAAAAATCCTGAATTAATGTGCTAATCTTCTGTACTCCTCGAGTATGATAACACTACACTGCAATGACGTTCCTACAGCAAAACAAATAGCGTGAGGTTGTGGGGAAATCTTCAAGGCCTTTATGAGTTTGATAGCTGGGTGAAAAAGGCCTACTGTGGACTGTATTGGGTTTTAAAAAATCCTCCAGATGGGTCCATTAATCTACATTATGCTTACTCTACCCTACTGATTCAGACAGACAGGAAATATATTTATTCTCCTATTATACCTGTGAGTCCATTATATTCTTACAGTGGCTGCACTGTTCAAAAGAAGCACAGCTTCCACTTTTTATATGAATAACCGAAAAATCAACATGCCCCCTGGATACTTTTAACTAGGGGGAAAGTCCACTTAACTGGACAATTTCCCATTTGACTAGGACCTGTTGGAGTCTTGACATACAATGTTGTAAATATTGAATACTTAACTACAGGTTTAATCTATTAAACTAAAATCATTTGTCCTTATATTTTATTGTTCTGTTTGTGTAGGGTAATTAATTTACCCTGCTTAACTTTTCGCATCACTCATTATGAAGGCTGTATTCTGGGTAAGATCCCAGTCAGTCGTATGATACACACACACACGGCAATTTAGTCATTCAGACTCACCAGTCGAGCTGAACAGCATGACTTTGGGTTGTGGGAGGAAACCGGTGTAGCTGAAGGGAAGATATGTTTGCCTTTAAAAATAAGTAAATAAATATATTTTTGCCGTGACAGTAATATGGTTGCTGTTTTATTTTTTTTTTCGTGATGCCATTTGTTGGGTGTGATCAGTCCGTGGGTTTAAAGATGTGCTTTGTGTCCTCTTTCTATTCATAGCAGGAAAGGGTCCTATTCAGCCCTTCGGAGAGCCCCCTGCCAAACTGCACTTCCTCTCCTCTTCATGTTCCAGCATCTCGACGGGCCAGCAGGATGGAGGAAGAGCCAGCGCGCCTGCCTACACACCTGCGTGAGTGCGCGCAAACACACACACACACACACACACACACACATACAGCCACCATGGGCTCAGCCATACACCTGCATGAGTACTCAGAATCGCACACGCAGCCTGAATACAGGACGCATTAAACTGTATGCGCCTGCGTAACCTTTGGTGTGAGTTTGAATACAATGCAAACATGTACCTACGTATGCTCTCTTTCGTCGTATGTGTGTCAGCCTCTTATCTGTGTGCTGATGGTTTTCAGGGTAATGGGAGCCAGTGCGCTCCCTGACACACACATATACAAGCAGAATGCACGGACGTGTGACTCCAGAAGACACTCATGGACACACAAAGCAGACTTTGAGCTACTACACCTGCGCATTCTGTAACAGGGGAGCTCAACTCTTGGAGGCACTCTCTAATGTGTACCTATATGCAGAGCTTCAGGGATCAGCGGTAGGGGAGCACTCAGCATGAGTAAAGGTCCTCTTCGGTTTTTGGGCTGTCAAACATATGCCTGGCTAAATTATGTGCATGGTGACAGACAGGCACTCGCCATCATTTGTGCCATCACATACTCAGACACACACTGGAATGCCTTCAGGCTGGATGTTGGTGGATTCTTAGGTGTTGTACCTGTCTCGGTATGTGTCAGGGTGCAGTGTGTCCCTATCAGTGGTGTTACCAGGATGTCATCCTAGGGTTGTGATTTAGGTGTGTTGGTTGGACACTACTGTTTCATTTGTTAGAGATTTTGGGGGGTCTGGGGGCTGTTGTTGGCAGTAAAATTTGTTGACCAGTGCCAATCTGTAGGTTGGGCAAATGGTCCGCTTGGGTAGGCATTGCTCACCTTTTGCCTATATGTAGCCATACCACTGGTCACTGGGGAAAGTTTAGACGACTCCAGGGGTCCCTGACTGACAGGGTCCCTAATGAGGTCGCATCATAATTGGTTTGGTCTGGATTGGGGGCCCAGTATATTCTTTCATAGGGCTCAAAATCTCTAGCAGTGCCCCTAGATACTAGCATTAGGAAAGATCCCCCTGCCATCCTGAGCTTATCAGTATTGGAAAGAACAGGTTCGCCTGTACAGAACGCTGAAGAAATTTCTCGACGTTTCTCTTTTTTGGTCAAACGTATGTCTGATTCATATAATAGCGGCATTAACCTTTTTGGTTGCTAGCATCATATGGTCTTGATCACTGCTGCCTTGAATGTTGTAGTTGTGTATTTTAAATCCTCAGGCTAAATGAGTCCTCCCCTGCAGTCATTTACCAAAAATGTCCTGTCTGTATGCTCTGTAGTGATGCATGGAAGGCACAAGCACACCCACACATAGGGATCAGCATGCCAGGCAACAGAGGTGGAGCCGCCATCGTGGCTGCTGAGGTTTCTCTGCTTCTTAAGGCTTGCGGTTGAATGGAGTGGGTGCTCTGTATCTGGGTCCTTTAGTCTGACAGTCGAGTGTTAAGAAATGACTTGCTACCCGTGGTGTTCTGATTGAACAGCCCACTCCTTGATCAGCCTGTCTATTGTGCTTCCCCCCCACCTCGCTCTGCTCCCAGCTTGTGTGTGTGTGTGTGTGTGGGGGGGGGCTTGTTATTCATTCATTCATTAACCAGTCCTTAGGTTAGATTGCCTCATTAAGGACTTCCTGTAACAAACTGGCAGGGGTGGGGGCATGCCAGTTCATGCCGTCCTGTTCTAGAAAAATGAGCTGCTGTTCCAATTGGCCTAAAGGATACTTCAGTCTAATGTTGGCAACCAAGGACTCAAGTGCCTGTCCCCCAGACAACTTTCTTTGACCATTTTGGGGATCTTCATACCTGTCATGGAGGTCACCTTCAGCCTCCGAGCGATCATACAGACCCCCGGCCTGCAGGACCGCCATGCCTGACAGCCCCAAATGCGGCGGTGAGCCCGTGCCGTCCGCACCCCTTGTTCAAGCGGCTTGCTGAACTGATTTTTGGCTCTCTCTTCCTTTTCGCCTTGTATACTTCCTGCCACTTGGCAGCGAAAAGCCTTAAATTATCATCAGGAGATTTGAGGAGGAACTGGAAGGTTGGCAGTTCATGCATTAGCGCTGATGAGCAATGACTGAGGCGCGGCTGTGTGTTGAATGTGGCTCTCAGTTCAGTAGGCTTTTTAGCGAGTGTGACATTTGGATTTTTACATGAAGTATAACAAAGCGAAAGAAACTGTTAATGGTGACCCTGTAAATCAGTAAATGTCACCGGAATTTGCTTTTGTCCCTTCATGAATACTAAATCAATATAAAGTGTTTATCACTTGTTTTTCCAGTGTGAGAACGGCTGAAACAAGTTATAAAATGTTTGATTGTCAGTTTTATGTATCTCTGCCATTCGTGTGATATTGTTTAACCTCCGTTTGTATGTAGCCTTACACGTATACGCAAGGATCAATAGATGGGGTGGAAACATGCCGTAATTAGGTCAGGTGTTAAACTGCTTCGTCAGGGTGAGAGATAAAAATACAGGCAGAAGTCCACATTCCGTTTTCTCCGTTTCCTGAGGGGGAAGTGTGACTCCTGTAAGGAGGCGGTTTGTCATGTGGTTTCGGAGTCGCCTGTGGCTTCAGGAGGCATCAACCGGCCCATGTCCCATGAATGACGTGCTTGGTGCATGCCATTTGCATCGGGCTGAATGTCCGCTAAGGAGATTTCCGCTGTTTTTAACATAGCCGGGCTGCCTTAAGCCAAACGTGTCTCAAAGTGTATTCCACAAGACACTATAACAATAATTAATCCGGCCGGCGGCTGGGCGTCTCGGCGATCTGAAGGCATTGGGCGTCGTCCTTACCTGACCTGGGAGCGCCAAACCATGATCGTTGGGCTCTTTGCTGTGGATTTCCCATCTGTTGTTCCCCGTGAGGAGGAAACGCAGTGAAACGGCATGTCTGCTACCGTGAACAGGTTTGCTATTTTGAGAACAAAGGAGAAAAACTGGGCAACCGGGCTGGTGTCGGTGGAGAGCAAGAAACCAGAGATTAAAAGGAGTCATATTTTGAGTTTCCCAAATATATAAACTACCCTTTCAACACCTGAATTAAAGGCCTCCCAATACATGCTAACGCTATTTTTTTGCCTTTGGCATTTCAAATGAGTGGGTGGAAAATGAGGCTTGATTCTCTCTGGTAAAGTGCATTTCTTGAGTCCTTTTACTTGTCCTCAGCTCTGGGATGTTTTTGGGTCTGAATCCATACTGACAGTGCGGTGACTTCTTGGAAGATGTGCTGTCTCGAGTTTTGCTTGTTAGGGAAATATGCAGTTATATGAAGGATTCCGGAAAAAGTAGCATCGGGACTTAAAAATAGCCTCCCTGGCACTTGATGGAACAGCATATTTCACGTTAATTCCTCAAGCTGACACCCTGTGATGGCTTGCGTAGTCTACACTACTGAGAATTACTGTAGTTGTTGGGATTAAAATGGTCGGTTCATGGATGAAATTGAGGTTCCCCTCCTGATTTGAGCCTGATATTTTAAATGTATTAAATTCAGTACTTCCTCCTGGTGCCCCTGCGGGTTTTCCAAACCATGTGGGGAACAGTTTTTTCCCCAGAAGGCAGTAGGTTTGGTGCTTTAGCATTTCCTAAGCGTTTACAGAACACCTCTGCTTATGTACCAGTCGTTTTTCCGCACGTCTTTGGGGTTTTCGCCGCACTCTGAACCTCTTTCAGGTGGTATCCTTGTGTTTATTTTATGTATTCTTTTATCTCTGCCCCTGAGTTGCACACGGTGACCTCAGGTTTGCTGGGAAGAGCGAGCCACAGATGCTTCTCTCTCCCGTGCAGCTCGGTGAGGCAGAGGGATAAATCCCGGCTGATTTACTCCTCCCTCCCAGAGAGGAACGAACCCGAAACTGCCGCTGCCGCTCAAAGGTACCGGCGAGTGAGACGCTCCCCTCTCACATTGTGATCTGGCTGCCCTGATGGATTCCTGAGCTCCGCTTTGTGTGCCATGGAGAATTCACTTCTGTGCTGCTGATTCAGTACAGGGTCACATGGTTCGACTAAATATACAGCTAAAAATCTAGAGATGGGTAAAATGGAGTTGTATTGGAAAAATGCATTAGGTAATTGTGCAAAAATGATGATGATGATGTATGATGATGAATGGGCGTGGCAATACTGTAATAGCAGGGAGGGTTGTAGATGTGGCTGTCTGGTTTATGAGATTCGTTTGATGGGGTGCGTGTGTGTGTGTGTGGTCCAGGTATACCTTACATTGTGGGGACCAAATGTCCGATGTGATAAAAACCTGTTATTTCGACGGCGTGGGGACCATTTTTTCAGTCCTCACAAGGGGAAACTCAATTTCATAAATATCTGTGACTGCAGTCAAAAAACTGAAAATTCCAAAAGGCTTGTATTTTGTTTGGTTACCTATGGTTAAGGTTAGGGCTGGATACGGGTTAAGGTTGTCATTGTTTGGATTAGGGATTTGCTCATAGGAATGAATGGATGGTCCCCACAAAGATGTAAGTTCACGTGTGTGTGTGTGTGTCTGTGTGTGTGTGCGTGTGTGTGTGTCTGTGTGTCTCTCTCTCTCTCTCTCTCTCTCTCTCTCTCTGTCAGAAGGGAAATTTCCTGCCTCTAGAAGCTGCTCTTTTCTTCAGGAATTTCCTGAGTGGGTAGACGGTCCTTCTTGAATAAATGTTTTCTGAAAGGGAAACCATTTGCCCTTGCCAGAAGCAGAGCAGCCTGCAGGAATGGGCACCATGAACCAGGCCTGTGTTGTACCGCGGGTGGGGGTGGGGTCAACAGACATACGGCAAGCCATGGCCTCCGTGTCACGGCAGACAGCCGAACGGATATTTTTGTTTTAGAGGCATGGCTGGTTGACGCTGTACAGGCCAGTTGTGTTGTGTGGATAGATTAGCTGAATGTTCAGCCTGAGCTTCTGATGAATCTAGTGCAGGGGTGTGTGTCATAAATATGGCTTGAGTTATGGAAGCTCCGTCTCTCTAAAAGCAAAAGTCCAAACTCGAAAACAATCAGGCGGCTAGGAGGCTTTGGGTTTCTCTTTTAACCTCTGTGGATGTTTTATACAGCTTCAATCAGACCTGTAGGGGGCACCACATCTCGGGGAGAGGGGTCCGAGTCTCAGCGTAGGGTCTGGCCTTTGACCTTCATCGTGTGGCCCTAGACTCTCAGGTGAGGGGTCATGTGGAATGGCGTAGATATGCTTGCAGACTCGCAGAGGCTTGCAGAGACTCGTATAGATGCGCAGAAACGCACAGAGGCGGCAGTTTGGTACGTCAGAGCTGGAGGAGGGTGCGTCATCTGGTATGGAAGTCTCAGCGCCCTTTCGCATGTCAGGTGGAAGCAGTCCAAGGCAGCTGGCCTGCAGTTTTTGGATCTATGCAAAATGTGCTTGTACATATAAAACGACAGGCTGTTTGTGCCTGTCACTGGTTTTTAGGGACTCGCTAACGGTTTAATGAATGAGGAAGTGAGACATGTCACCGGGCACTGTGGGGGCTTGAGGATTGTGGGAAATGCCTGCTTAACCAGGCCCTTGGCAAACCCTGTGTCACTGTTGCGGAGTCTCCTGCTGAATGTGAGTCTGATAATTAAAAAAATAATAAAAATAATAATAATACTCTGAAGAATCTCTCAAAATATCACCTAAGTCGCCGCGAAGATGGCCCTGTGTTTGAAACGGTGAAGATTTGCAACTGGATGGCTTCCTAAAATTGCCCATGTTTCATGAGATGTGTGGGCCCATGGGTGAAATAAGATACTTGTGATCTCATCCATCTTCCCCATTCATTGAAAGCTCCAACAGGTTGCCTCGGTTACACCGAGGACCTCCTCCGATGGTTCCCTGCAGAGGAGCTATAAATCTAACGAGCCGTTATACATTTACGGGAGATAAAGCTTTCCTGTTACTCGTCTGCTATTATCTATTTATTTCACAAACCCGTGAGGAGGTGCTTCCGAATTTGCTCGTTTGGAATCGACGCTATCTTGAGTCTTCTTTCGGTCTTAGTGATAGTGGCTGTTGAAGGAAAAAAGAAAAAAAAAAAACCACAACCCGGCATTTCCTGTGCTGTCAGGGGGACGGAGAGGGTGGGTGAGGAGGTGGCGCTTCCTGCCAGACGGGGTGGCTTTGGTCAGAAGCCTCTGCACTCCCTTCCTCCCCGCTCAGCAGCTGTGGACCTCGCAGATGGTCAAGGCCAGGCCCCTGCAGAGGATTCCGAACTGACTTTCAGCTGCGCAGGGGGGCCAGGCGTTGTCACGACCTGGTGACAACAGTTCATTTTATGGACAACTCTGCTCAATCCTGCCAAGTGCTGTATGGGCAGAATGTCCGCCTTGCAATTCACTTGGCATGAAAACCTGACTTGCTCACTTCAGTATGCAACAGAAGTCTAAATGCAAGAATGCAAAAGGTCTTTGCATCATCCTCCTCCTAATGGGGGGAAACTCCCTATGCAGCCATATCAGCCTAGTGCATAGAGACATTGAAATCGTTTGCCCAAAATGAAATTCCTATTGTGGAACAACCGGAGGCTACATTTACTGCCCATTTACATTAGTTATTTAGCAGACATTTTTATCCAAAGCAATGTATATTATTTTGAGAAAGGAGGGTCAGACAGTCCCTGGGGCCATTGGAGGTTAAAGGCTTTGCTCAGGAGCCCAACAATGAAATCACTCTGTCACCCTTGGGATTTGAACCAGCAACTTTCTGATCGCAGGTACAGGGTCCTAAACCACAAATCACATATGACCATTAAACTGATGATGGCAATAGAAGTAACCACAGTATCGTATCCAGCATGAAATACACACACATCTTTTGAGATGTTTGCAGTTAACCTCTATGTTATTTTTGGGGTCGAAGTTACTCCAGTCCATTTTCAAAATGAGGTTTAAATTCTATAGATTCTAGAACTTTGGTTACCAGTCCAGTATCCAACAATAGACACGCTGTGACAGAAGCAGTTAATGCTGTGATGTTTCACGGCATGCAACCCAGTCTGCAGCGCTTCAAATAGCAGAATGTTGCCTGAGTTGAGAACAATGGCTCAGTGGGTTTGGCTGCAGTGCCTGTGCTCAGAAGGTTGCTGGTTCAAATCCCTGCATCAGTAGATTGATCTCACTTTAGGGTTCCTGAGCAAGGCCCTTAACCCCGAATGGCTCAAAGGTACCTGCTTTCTCAAAAGAACATACCATGTTGGGGATAAGAATGTCTGCTGAAGGTATTCACAGTGACCCTATCTTTCTCCTTGGAATTTCTCAGTCCTTAGAGATCACGCTCATTGTGTGGGCTGTCCTGTATTTTGTTACTCCTTTCTGATTACTTACCTGGTTTTAAAAGACGCTCATGGCCATAGTAGACATGAACAGACTTGACGGAGCAATTAACCTAATCCTCTCTCAGTCGACATTTTTTACAGAAGAATGAAACCGTCAGGAAGTTGCAGGGTGAATGTGTGCTATCCTAGGAGGCCGTGAGAACCGCTCTTCCGTTAGCATGTCCCGTCGACGACGCCCCCACCCTTTTAAACGTGTTTCCAGCTCCCCCCCATCGCAGTCGGCCATGATCAGCGATGTAAAACAGCTATGCTGTCCCTCGCTTTCCTTCTAAGGCTTTTGTTCGTTTTCTGTGGCTATTATATGTACATGTTCCATTTCCTAATAGAAAGTGTGGAACACTCAGATGTCATTTATTTTTTCTTCTCTCCTCTCTCTTAACAGCAGGCCACCAGCCCAGAGGGGAATTTCTCATCTTCCCACCCACTTCTTTTTCTCCGCTGAGTTCTATTTGTCTTTCCGTTTTTAAAATGTATTTATTTATTTGTACGGCTATCTAAGCAGAGAGCGGGGAGGGCTTTCGGCCAAAGCGAGTGCCCCTTTGTGCTTCGCTATCGCGGTGGGTCTGAAATCTGACCTGCTGAATTTGGATTGTTT
>JAAGVU020000061.1:27135737-27152135 GCA_011763525.2 Mormyrus iriodes | reverse complement strand
GGGGGGGGGGCAGGCATAAGGGGGGGTTGCCAGAGTGAAAAATCCAGGGTGGCCATTTCTGGCTTCCAGTGTGGCTGGACTCTATGGCCTGTGCGTGCCTTTGTGACTTCCGGGCCAACGCTGGTACTGATGCCCTCTCCTCATCGCCCCCCCCCCCCATCCCCTCCCCAGGACTGCAGCCGATGTTCTGGAGCAGGGAGGATGTTTCTCAGTGGCTAAAGTGGGCAGAGAGGGAGTTCTCGCTCCACCCCATCGCCAGCAGCACGTTTGAGATGAACGGCAAGGCCTTGCTCCTGCTCACCAAGGAGGATTTCCGCTACCGGTCGCCGCAGTCCGGTAAGCCCTGGCTGAGGCGTTTAAGCAGCGGGAGCCGGCAACCCGACACATCCACGGGTTCAAATATTTACCTGCTTATGCCGTAACTCTTTTCAAACAAGATTAGTAGAGTGTGGTTATCTATAATAGTCTCTAATGGAGTAAATTAGCTATGGAACTGTTATATATATATATATAATTTGCGGTATACTGATAATGTAATTAATTGTGAACAATAATCCTAATTCTCCATGTGCCTGATCAGGATAAATAGTTGGAGGATGGATGAAATAATCCCTTAATCACTTAAAATTCTAGTTTGTTCTTATAATTTAATATTTAATCCGTGACTCAGTTTAACGCTTCGCTTTGAGAAGTAGCTTAATCCCATGTTCCGCCTGCTGGGCCCTGAAACAATGCCGTTGATTGAAACCACCACTCTTGTGGGATAATGACTTTCTGATGCTCTCTAGAGGAAGTCGCACAGCTTGGTAGACAGTCATTCAGGAAGTCCTATTGTGTAAACGGTGCAGAGTGACCACATCGCGCGCCTCACGTCGTCAGGAATTTCCCTTCAGACGGCCACTTCCAACAGGCCGTCGCTGGCCCTCGATGCGAAAGTGGGAAGTCGACAGAGAGAATGGCCATATTGCCATTTCTCCAGAGTGAAATCAGTTCTGATTACTGCCAGAAAGCTTCGAAAAACTAGTCTGTGCGGTTCAAAATGCGTTAAAGATTTGGGTATTCTATTTCAGCACAGTCTTCTATATTCAAACTGTGTGTGGGGTCTGGAACCTGGGGCCCATCTGTCTCTTATCTAGCCCTAACCTTAACCGTAAGTAACCAAACAAAATACAAGACTTTTCACGTATTTTTGATTGTGGTCACAGACTTTTAGCAAATTGAGTTTCCCCTTATGGGGACTGAAAAAATGGTCCCCACAGCATCAAAATAATAGGCTTTTATCACAAATGTCCCCACAATGTAATATATACATAACCCACAGAAACACACACGCACAAAGCGTTTTATGTAGTAGCTGTATTTCATGTGCTGACCCCTGACCTTTGCATTGATTTGTAGTTGTACCAAGATATAGGAACAGATTCTGTGTGTCAAACTTTGAACTCGAATGGGGAGAATAAATGAAATACATGAATAATGCCTACTGTAGCCGAAACCCGGCACGGAGCAGAATAGAAGGTATAACAAGGCTAGGCTACATCAGCTGAAGGCTGTAGCAGCGCCTCTTACAGGCCTAAGTTGTACTTGCATCTTGCCAATCTGTGTAACTCCAGCTGGGAAGAGAAATACGGCTATTGGAGGGTAGAGTATCAGATGACCGATCTGAATGGAGATAAATTAGTAGAATTTGATATCCAGGCACGGTGATGTGCGGCTTGATCTGTCTGGAAAGACTTTCTGTTTTTCATATTTTTATTACCAGAGCAGAGTTCTTGCTAAGTGGCCGTAGGTCTCCAGAGTGCTGCTTTACGGTTGCCGGAACTTGGTTATCTTTGACTTAGTCTGTAATGACCTCCCTGCTTTACTGTACTTGAATTCTCATTTCAGAAAGGGTAGAGCTGTGATGGGCGGGGCAGACGGACAGTGAATTTGCTGGCAGACAGTCACTGGGATGGCCCTCAACCACATGCACTTCTCTTTCGTGTTCCCCTATAGGTGACGTTCTCTACGAGCTGTTGCAGCATATCCTGAAGCAGAGAAAAGCCCACGCGTTCTACCCTTCTGTTTTTTTCTCGGGGAATTCCTTCCACTCGTCAGCAGAGGGGGTCTTCCAGCACCATAAACTTGAAGGTGAGGTCAAGTTTGAAGGTGAAGCCAAGATCATGGTGTGGCTTGGCTGTCTCACACAGGCCAAGAAACCTCAGTCTTCTGGTCAGTAGCAAGAGCCTTTGCATGATAAAAGTGACTTTTAATCCAAATGATGACTTTAATAAAGTCATTAAGAGAAGCATGACTTCCTAAAAAGCTGGATCTTATAACCCTTGTTTTTATATACCGTTTATAAGCTGTGATTTCTCATCCACCGTATGCTGACTGTCATGACACACATCAGATTGGCTAGTCATTGAGACATAGTCAGATGAAACATCTCGACGTGCCTTTAAACGCTTCAGGTGTACCGGAATGGATTTAAACGTGTCTGGCCTGGAGGGAGTTCCGTTGAGAGTGCTTCCTGTGAAACAGTCCTGTTAGGATGGGCGTTTTCCACGCACAGCGGCAGACTTTGGACTCTCAGCCACTCGGAAACTGGAATGTTGACAGTGAAACCGGTCGAACAAGGAAGCGCGTGTATTTATAAACATAGTGAAGTTAGCCGCTTCCGTATCTTTCCCATTTTTCAAGGTGACTTTCATTTATCTTAATGATGATTTCAGAACTTCCCAGTGCTGTTCCAGGTTGCTATTTAAACTGATATTTAATATGCCTGACGATCAAAATAATTTTGATAGACAGACTACGTTTTTTTTTTTTTTTTAACTACTAGGAAGATTGTGTCTCTTGTGGAGTTGTCAGAACTTTTGATTCCCCTTGAAAGAATGTACATTAACTGCATTATTAAGAAGGCGGGTACATTTTACAAGTTAACCATTTAAAGTGCCTTCTGAATTATAGGTAGTGACAATTGTCAAACAACCTGATGACTTTTTTTATTGAAGAAATTCTGCTGTATTGTTTTCAACATTTTATTTATTGGTTATAGGTCACTAGTAAATCTAATACATCTTAACCAAGCAGATTTTTTGGCACTTACCAGGAAATAAAGAAATTAACATTTGTAGGCGTGTGGTCGCTACTGGAGTTGCTATTTATTATCTTTGCATGTATTGCATTTCTCGCATAATTCCTTCACAGAGTTATTACAAAAATTCAAATTGTGAGTACTCTCAGCAAAGCACATGTTTAAACCATGGTTGGGAATACCCATAGAAGCCATCAAATTTTAAGGCACAGTGCAGCTATGGTCTACTAGCTGACCTAATGTGGAATATGGGATCGTTCCACTTCGAGAGTGAATTTCTTGTTTGTGCTGGGTTGCGTTATGTAGGGCGCCATCTCCTGGTGAAGATTGGTAGTGTCAGGCAGAGCTCTCTTTAAATCGTTTTGCTTATAAAGAGACTATGTGAAATATTATTTAATAATAATTTTAAAAACAGAAAGAAACTTTTAAAAAGGTTCTGTATGTGTAATATGGTTTTACGATTACATGCAACTATCACTTTGAAAAAGGCTGTTTCTATAATCACTTCGCTCTTTTGTCCTAACTCACAGAAACGGTACGGCGAACCCCACGAAGTGCAGAGCCCCTCCCCCAGCACACGCCCACCATCGAGCTGTGCCACCGGCCCCGCTCGCCTCTCCACCTGGCCCGTCCTTCTCCCCTCGCTTGTTGCTCCCCCGTTGAGCTGACACACCAGGAGGACCCCCTGCAGGCGTCCTCCCAACTGCCTGACAGCAACCACCACCCCGAAGATCACTACCAACTGTCGGTGTCACCGGCCGAACGGAGCAATGGGCGCTGCGCCACCCCCCAAGAGGCGGCCCGCCCGGAGACCCCTGGCCAGGAGAGCCCGCGGGTCATCCAGCTGGTGCCCAGCACAATCATGAACCCACTCATCCTCAATACCCGCGGGGGGGCTGCGGACTTCAAGCACGCACGTGCCCCCCCTGAAGACGGGCGCGAGGGGAAGGGCTTGCCTGCAGCCCAAGTCCGGGAGGACGTCTTCTACCGCAACCACATCATGCTGCCCATGTCGCCCCCCAAAGAGCAGGCTGTGCCCATTGGCCGGATAGCAGGTGAGGCATAGGATGCTGGGGGGGCATTGTTGGGCAGTCATCTAGAATTCCAGCTGTAATAATAAAAATATCACATTTCATGACGCATCTATTTTTTTTATTGTTTTTCCCCTGCCTTAGTCCTAACGCTTTCTTTGAAGGCTTATGTCTTAGTTTCAGATCTTTAAGTACACTTTCAGTGGTAGTTAGGCTGAGGTTTTGAGAGCCGTTTGCCAAATAGGTCTTAGATTTTAGATCGATCACGCGGTCAGAATTGAATAGTGCGTTGATCCAGCTGCTGAGTACTTGCAGTTATATGTACATGTGGTATATGATATTAATTGCTAAAGTATCTGATTTAAAAACATGTTTATCATCCCTACACTGTTTGTACCTTTGCTTGTAACTGGGGCTGTATCCTCAAGGGTAAATGTACCGTTTACGATATAGAAATGGACTATATGGAACATTTTTGTACCTTTGGGGGTACAAATGTTGTTTGTACCTTGGGGATGTTTCTCAGATTCCATTTATGAACCTTAAATTACATTGAAAGGTACATATACCTACCTAGGGTAACCTAGGTAGATCCTTGAGGGTACAGCCCCAGTGACAAGCAAAGGTACAAATCATCACTTTTTATTCTGACAGTATACTTATAATACAATTCCCTCTCCTATCGTACTGCGATCGGTTCATGTAACCTTTTAGAAAGTATTGAAATTCAGCTTGTACTTGCTTGCGAGTAGTGTTTTTGTTGAAAATAAATAATCTGTACGTCACAAGCTTAAGTTAAACCATGAAACAAATATTAAAATATGAATCATGCCCACAAACTTGAGAATTAAAAAAAAAAGTACAATGAAATGAAATTTTTGTGTAGAGCTACCGACATAGATTTTTTTAAGCAATTTCCCCAAAATAGGTAAACAAAATTCAACACAAAACTAGATAATGCTTTTAAATCTTTCAACTTTATTGCATGTAACCCACAATAAACAATGAATTTGTATGATAACATGTATATTTTTGCCCAGTTTTTGGATAGTTTTGGGATAGTTATTTTTTATTACTTCCTTAAATCTTGCCCTGAATTTGATGAAATACTTTTGTTTATTACTGGAATAAATGGTAACAAAACAAAACTGATTAACTACCCCAGAGGCAAGAGTTGTATAATTTGAGTCTGTCTTCAAGCTAATTTTAAAAATCAGAGAAAATTGATTTTATAATAATGAGTTTGCGAGAATGACCTATATACTCCCCTTTTTGTTAATTCTGCATTAATTTAGGGTTTCAGTGTGTCAATATTTAGGATCGTAAGGTTTAATGACACAAATCACTGTGTGATATAATTAATTCTTATAATTGATTCATGGCCCTTATATATATTAACCTTAATACTTCTCCTAGGTTTTGCATTTATATAAAGGCACATATTCAAGTAACTTAAGTAATCAGCAAATGTATCTGTAAAATGTATATACATCTGGCAGGTCTTCACAGGTAAATGAAACAGCCAGAGGTCATTATTACTTTTATTATTACAGAGCGGGGCAATGACACCATAAGGATCTTTGTACGCATGAAGCGACGGGGGTTGTTTACACTGTTCCTGCTCTCAGACTGCAGGTTGCTGTGGGACTACGTGTATCAACTTCTGTCAGACAGCCGGTACGAGAACTACATTCGATGGGAGGACAAGGTCACAAAAGTGTTTCGGATTGTGGACCCCAATGGCCTCGCTCGGTTGTGGGGCAACCACAAGGTAACTAATCTTGTTGTGGTTTTAAAAGGCATTGAAAGTCCTGTGCATAAGTCACGTTAAGACCAGTAATGTTTCTGCTAGGACAATTGTGATCATTTCCTTTCTCTTTGCCTGTATTGAAATAATAGACCAGTGGAATTCCCCTTTAAACTTTCCATTCCAAAGTTTCCAGGCCAGCACCACTTACAGGGCAATGTGTTCCAGATTCAGTTAAGTTTTGTACTCTGTTGGGTCACTTTCTGAGGCCGAGTCAGCCTTGTTGTTGTGTGAAATTCAGAACAGAACCAACATGACGTATGAGAAGATGTCACGGGCACTGAGACATTACTACAAGCTGAACATCATCAGAAAGGAGCCGGGCCAGCGATTGCTCTTCAGGTGAGACGCCTGACCCTCAGCACTGGTGGATTGGCTCGGCAGCAGCCCCCAGAAGTGATGGGGCTTGGATGTTAGCCTCAGCTTCGCACATGATAGAAACAGGCTACTCTGTCTCAGTGATTGCCAAACTTCAAGGCAACGATAAAAGATCTTGGCTTAAATAAATCATAAACCCAGAACAGCCAGTACAGCTTATAGGCCCAGGCCATTTCACCTGGACCAAGAGTTTCCTCTGACTTCTGACCACCCCCCTATACTCTTATACTTTTGGCTGTATTTTATTTATTTTATTTAATTGAATCGTTTCCGGTCTTATTCTTGCTTATTGTGCAATATCTTTGGAAAATCATGTTATGGGTAAAAAAAAAAATACCCTGAATTCTGTAATTTCCTTGTCATCTCACTAAATGGGTAAGTTTATTCACAAGTCCTGTTAACTAGCAAAGCTGTATATGTATGGCTTGGCTTGTTTCAGATTTATGAAAACCCCGGATGAAATAATGAGCGGCCAGACCGACAGACTGGAGCACCTGGAATCTGACCTGGATGAACAAATGTACGTCAAGGAGGAATGCTGAAAATTCCCAAGGACTGCCTTAGAAACGGACCAGGCAGCCCGGCGGGTCACAGAGCAGGGAAGCCAGACACTGCAAGAAGCACAAAAATTTCGTGATTACTTGGGTATTGCAAAGGAGCTTGTTACTTGGCCTCAGACCTAAGATTTTGCTAATGTTTTTATGTTTTTTTTTTTTTAAACAAGGAGATGCTAAGATGGTATCCAAAAGACAATCCACTATGTGTATAAGAACATTCCATTTGTGCCATAGAAACTGCCAGAACTGTCATTTGAGGTTGTTTTTCTTTGGTGTTGGGTTTTCTGAATATCCCTTATTCGTGGTGGTGTTGCTATTCTGTGCAAATATTACTGGGGGAAGGAGTTCGAGATTTTCCAGTATATATACAGTAATAAGACCATTCAAATTTGGCTGTGAGGACAGCAGACCCCTTTTTATTATTATTGTTTGGATGAAGATGAAATTTCGTTGCGTTTTTATGGAGTTCTGTGAGGAGGGTGTGGACTGCTCTTACTCACTGTTTGTGTTCGTGGAATGATGCAATCAGAGGAAATTAAAAAGTTTGACCTTTGACCTTTTGTATTTCATTGCATTTTATTCTTCTTGGGGGGAAGGGGGGGCATTAGTGGCACTATAAACAGAAATGATATGGCAAGCGTGAGATCCGGACTGAAAAGGAACCAGTACAAAGGACATCATCAAAATCTACAGCAAAAACGCCTTGTTTTCATATGAGATTCCAACATAAGTTCCATGTGTAGCATCTTACCATAGGGCTACCCTACAGATCCGTGCAGGACAGAGCAGCTGATGGCATGCTTATCAGGGATATAGATCTAAAGGTATTTAACCTGAATTGCCCCAGTTATATACCCATCTGTATAAACCAAGATCAAGGTTAGATAAGATACCATAATTTGACTTACGATGTTTTGACTTTATGATGCGATACACATTCAATAGTCTACTTTGAATTTTGATCTGTTCCCAGGCTAGCAATATGCTATACGATGCTTTCTACTGATGCCGGGCGATGGCAGCATCCATTCAGTCACATTTCCAGTCTCTGTAGCGATCGCGAGTGTAAACGTCTCACACACTGATTAACAGCGTATTGTACAGTGTTGTTTTTTAATGTACCAAATAAACTTGCATTTCAATTATTGGTATTTAGTTAGTTACAGTAATTATTTATTTACTTATTCAGTGACAGTTTTTTATTTACTTACCATATCATATTATATTCAAATTCGATTGACAATGTTTTCCACTTACAATGGGGTCTTCGGAACTTAACTTGCTTGTATGTCCAGGAGGACTTGTATAGTCATCTCGAGTAATACCAAAATCCACTTTTTAACGTGACATTTTTAAAATAAAGGTCTAGCCAAGACAATGTGAAACTTCAAACTCCAAGTGCCGCGTTCTACCCATGGTCCCTGTGAAGCCACATCTGGTTGGTGACAGCATGGATTTCCCTGTCTGGACTGGGCTGCTTTCCTGCTCTCCTTAATCCCTGAGAAGTTCTCCTGGGGTCTTCAGTACTCGGATGAAGTTCACTCCTTTATTTGACCTTAGCTTACTGTCGGTGGGGAGTTTCCAAATCCTCAGACAGATATCTCCCATACGCCGCTGATAACCAGGCAATGACTTAAGCGCTTTTATTGTGCGGAATGTTCCAGTAAATCTGTTTTCAATAAGATTTTGGAGCTAGTTTGAAGAAATGGATGTTCTCAAGGACTCTGCAATATTGCCTCCCTAAATGTCATCAGATATCTGTCATTTCTGGGGCAGTGATTCTCACGATTCAGAGAAAGGAAGAGCCTTGCTTCGGAAATAAGCAGGTCTGCAGTGGCAGGTGAGTCACAGGAAGTATCTGCTTTCCGTCCCAGGAGGGGGGGGAACATGGAGGAGCACCGTGCTCCACAGATATGGATGTAGATGTTCATCTCAGAGCTGCGGAACCCAAAAACCATTCTCCATGTTCTCCTTAGCCCCACCATTTCCCCCTCTAGCTCTCCCAGCAGTCTCTCTGTCTGTCTGTCTGTCTCTCTCTCTCTCTCTCTTTGTCTCTCTCGGTCTCTCTCTCTTGTGCCCCCCTCTGTCAAAGCGGGCCCTGCGGGTAGAAATCCCTAATGACCCAGCAGTCCGGCGTGATTTTCTGCCGCACCATGGTCTGCTCTGTGTCATCGTGCCTGACAACCAATCATACTCTGTGTCTGGCTCCAATCCGGCCGCAGCAAGATGGAAGCCGGCCGGTGAAAGTCACAGAATTCTCCTCAGCACTTCACACACTTCCTGCCTTTCTCATTCCTGAGCAGTGGGTCAGCACATGTGTCACATGGAGCCCCAGAGATCCAGTCTTTAACCCAAACATGAACATCTAGTCTGTCTGTCTGACTATCAGTCAGCCCACAGCCTAATACCTGCTATAATGTGTAATGTGTAATTTTTTTTAAATGTGATTTTTTATATGTTTTTTTAGCCAGACCCTGCCTTACATTTACAGTCCTACTACTGTTGGCACAAGCACTGCATGCAAAATCCAATGGCCTGGCTTTGTCAAAACACGCTCCGTGTTTTGCTTCCCCATTGATTACGTTATCCTTGACTTTTCTTTGTTCACAATGGCTTGTCTGAACAGGTCATTACCAAGGTGTGCCCATCTCATAAAGCCTGCTACCTTTCCCAGCATGGTCTCTGAGCAGGAAAGCTGCTTCACAATCTCCACAACCAGAGGAAGTGCTGACTTCGTTTCCTCCTAGTAGGCGATGCATTCTGTTTTTTTTGGTCCTTTTTCTGTTTGGTGCTCTGCAATGGTGTTGGTGCAATGAAAACACAGCTAGTATCAGACTTTTACTATTGCAAAAATGGGATGCTTCCTGTCATGCTATGGGTGGGGGTGGGGGGTGGCATGTCAGGGGGAGATGTTTTAGTGCCTGATGGCAGCAGGTAGGAAGGATCCCCAGTAGTGCTTCTTAGCACAGCATGGTAGAATGGCCAGTGGCTAAATGTGTGCCACGGTAGCGCCCCCTGGAGTGGATGTGCAGAATTGTTCGTGGTGATGTAAAATTTTGCCACTATCCTCTTTGC
Source organism: Mormyrus iriodes (assembly GCA_011763525.2). NCBI lineage: Eukaryota > Metazoa > Chordata > Actinopteri > Osteoglossiformes > Mormyridae > Mormyrus > Mormyrus iriodes. The sequence goes on along the minus strand of JAAGVU020000061.1, from coordinate 27,142,208 downwards.
AAATGTCCCCAGTGGGTCCAGTGTGAGTCCTGTGATGGAGCTGGCCTTCCTGATGGGCTTGATCAGGTGTTTAGTGTCACTTGAACTGACGCTGCTTCCCCAGCAGACCACAGCATAGCAAACTTCTGGCCACTATGGACTGGTAAAACACCCTCAGCTGCTTGCTGCACACATCAAAAGACATGAAGTTCCTCAGAAAGTAGAGTCTGCTCAGGTTTTTCTTGTACAGTGTTGCTATGTTGTTTCCCCAGTCCAGTCTGCTGTTCAGGTGGATCCCCAAGTACTTGTAGCCCTACACCACCTCCACTTCCTCCCCTGGATGGTGACTCTCCTCAGGGGCTCCCTGTTACACCAGAAGCCCACCACCAGCTCCTTTGCCTTGCAGACATTAAGCTGCAGGTTGTTCTCCCTGCATCACAAGACAAAGTCCCCTTTTAGTCCTCTGCACTCTGACTTGTCTCTGCTGCACATGTATCCTACAATGGAGGAGTCATCTGAGAACTTCTGTAGGTGGCAAGAGCTGGTGTCGAACTGGAAATCCGACGTGTAGATAGTAAACAGCATGGTTTCTTGAGGTGTCCCAGTGTCACTCACCACTATCTCCAACCCACAGTCCAGGAGTATGATAACTAAATAGTAACTAATTAGGATTTTTTTCAGATATTTTTTTCTACATTGTGGAGAATTCCATGTTCTATGTAGAAAATCTCAAAATTCCAAAAGAGGTGAATTCTGTAACAAGGTGTTACGCTGTATTTCTAATGCATGTAGCCTTGTGAGCCAACTTGTTACGAATAGAAAGGGGTTCAAACCCTTTAAACCTTTTCATATTAAAAAAATATTTAAAGAGGTGCAAATACAGTAAAGATCTTATGTATTGTACAGGTACAATTGTAGCAAATCAAAGTCATTTCATTTGAAATATTGTATATGGTAATAAGCATAATATTAATTGTGAAACAAACATTAACCCTCTTTATGGTTAATTGACTGTCCCGTGTGGGTGTCCCTCACAATCTGCCCAGAAGCAGGTTTCAGACTAGTAGCTCAAACTCCAGAAGGAACAGTATTGTGAAGATACTGAGAAGGTTTAATGGAGAAAAGGTTGAATTTTGGAATCCTTGGAGTTGCCCCCCACTTTTAAAAATATTGAACCCTACTCTCTGGTGACATACAGAGGTAAAATAATGCTTAAAAATAAGAAATTGCTAGGAAAGTGTGTATGGTTGTCAGAAAGTCTTCATAATTATGAGTTCCTGCTGGGGTTGTAATTTGAGCACTGGGTTCAATGAGGCACGGCGTAATGTAGAGTGATGACTAATATGCACCTGCTGAGTTTTTAGTTACCTGTAATGTCCTGTATAAACATACCCGTATGTTAAAACAAGGTCATTTCCATTCCAAGTCCATTTCAAAATCCCATTAAAAAAAATTATAGTAAAATATTTTTATTCCAATATATTATATTTTATACCAATAACATTCATCGACATTTATTTATTTATCAGACATTTTTATCCAAACTGAAGCTCTGTTGAGAAAGCAGGATCAGCTGGTCCCTGGAGCACTTGTGGTTAAGCTAAGGGCCTTGCTCAAGGGCCCAATGGTGGGATCACTCTGCTGACCCAGGGATTTGAAATGTTGACCTTTCAATCACAGGCACAGAATCCTAACCCCTCGAGCAGCATACCACCTCCTTAAACCAAGGATCCAACAGTCAAGAAATGTGCCACTGACCCTTGGCAGAGCTGCAGAGGTGGACCTAGAGAAAAACCTGATGTACACCGAGTGTCCACTTTATTAGGGGCACCAGCTGGTTAAAACAAACAAACAGCCTTCTCCTCTAAATGGCAAATCACATGGCTGTAAGTGAATATATACAGCATGCGGAAACCATCAAAAAGTTCAGTAGCTGTGAGGCTAAGCCTTATAATGACTGATATGTGATTTTACACCTAATTCTGAATGTGGCAGGATTGTTAGTAGTGGATCTGATGGAGCGAGATTCCCATAAACCGGGATCCTGGGATTTTTGCACATTACAATGTCTATAATTTATGGAGACTTGTGCGATAAACAAAAATCAACTGGTCAGTGGCATTTCTATGGCTAAAAACGCTCTGGTAATGAGAGATGCCAGAGAGGAATGGCCAGACTAATTAAAAGCACAAAAACAAGAACTAAGCATAACAGTGGTGTACAGAAAGGCTTATCAACGGCCACAACCCTAGAAATGGTTCTGGAAGTTGCCAGTTCAAGAAGTTTCTACCTGAGAACTGTGTGGGGGTACCTGAAAAAAGTGGCCATTGAGTGTATCTTTAAGAATAAAGATCAGAAAGGTTCCGATTGTGTTTTTCTGTATCTTTATAGTTGTGAAAAGTGGACAGTGAAGAAGCAGGACATAGAAAGTATTTGACACCTTTTGAGCTTTGGTGCTAGTAAAGACTTTTAAAAATGCCATGGACCACAAGGATAAAAAACAGGGGGATTCCTGATCAAATCCAGTTTGAATTTACACTTGAAGCACAAATAAGATTGAAACCGTCTTATTTTGAGCGTATTCTTAGAAGACCTGGTGTGACGGAGAAAATAATGTCAATACTTGGAAAAGCTGAAAGCAAAAGAGAAAGAAGCGATTAGCAACAACTGCCAAAAATGTAGTGCGATATTAATAAATTGGCTGCAATCTTGCATTATCGATTAATACTGTGCGTCCTCCATATATACACACGGTGGCGATATTGTACCGCTCTTGATTATACATAATTCCGTTTTCATATAGGCCAATGTTTACATATTCACAATCCTGCATCACGTAGCTCAGTATAATAATAAGCATACATTTATTAGACGCGTTAGCTTGTTTATTATTAGTCTGTATAATCAATTACATTAAGTTATTCTCTTACTTTACTATTCATTTCATAAATACTTTTTTGGGCAAATCTTACGGGTAGTTGCTGGAGTTCTGTACGTCAGATGAACGAATATTTCTCTTTTTCCTGCCATACCTACTGTAGCTAAATCCTATATTTTCGGAAAACACACGTGTGTTGTGAAGAATTTCCAGTGATTCAGCGGAACATCACCGTACCGTTGTGCCGATTAACATTAAATTGAGTATCTTACACTCTGCCAGCGTTAATATGGACCTAATTTAACTCAGTTGGAAGTTATTCTGGGGTACTGCACAGTTTCAGGTCAGATCAGAAATAATCGTGTGTTGATTATCCATTGTAATCTAATGTGCCTGAGTGAATGTTTTTAATTGCTGGCATGAGTGATCCGTGGTATATAATATTGTATTAATTGGAGGCGGTGCTGGCCATCCTCTGGATGCTGTTAATGATAAGTGCGTGTGCCTGAGACGCGCCGGCTCAGTCTCCGGTGCGGCGCCGTAGTGAGAGGAGCGCTTTCGCCGTCACCGAAGCGCTTGGGACGGATCGATGTATTTCACCTGTCGCTGTCACCATTCCACTTGACAAAGTGCCTTCGACATAACCAGTAATTTCACTATTTTGACTTTTTTTCGGTTCACGCGTGTTGGCACACGGAGGGTTGCCTGATAGGTTCGGCTGCTTCGAGTTAAGTAGAAAATCATTGAAAAGCGCTCTCCAGATAAGAAAAAAGACAAATACCACACAATAACAGAAGAGGAGAAGGACGCCGTGAGACTCGCAAGGCTGCCCAGTCACTACAGATGTGTCCGTGAACAGCTGGATTGCGTCGATCGGCCACTCTTCCATGATTTTTAATTACTTTTAAAAATCGGATTGTGTCTGTAAAAGGAGCGGATGCTTTCTACTCGGTCCTGGCTTTTAAACATTTGTCTGGGGCTTTTCAAAGTCTCAGCCTGATGAAGGGAAAATAGACTCTGGTTTTCGGCGGAGCAGATGGATTAAGCGTGGCTATTTTCTGAAATCAAGGTCGAGAGGTGGCAGCGGGGCACCAGGTATGTAGCCCATCGCCCACGACGGGGTCTGGTTTTTCACTACATCTCTCTGATTTGCGTACCGTTTTAATGAATGATATCCATACGCATCAATCCGATTTACCTATGGTGTAGGCGTTAAGGAAATATCAAATGGATAAACCAGATCTGTAGTATCTCGGAACTTCAAAGGCGTTAAATAATGGGATGCAACGTCAATTATCAAGTTGATATAAGTACAATGTATTCAAATTAAAATGCATGCAATGATATTTGCATTATTAATCTCACTAGTACGCTGTAAAACGAAATATTAAATACCGGAATTTTCAGGAAAACGTTTGACAGTTTTGACTATTTGACTATTTTATCGACCTTGGCTAGCCTACATAAAATGCTGTGTTCACCTTACCCACCAGATTGTTTTTTTCCCTGCACTTTAGCGACTTGACTTCTCTTTATGTCGCACGCCGTGTCATGATAAGAAACGTGATTAAAGCTGTATGTCAGGAATTATTTTAGAAACGCATGTTAACTCTATGCCTGGAAAGCCGACTTCAGAAATTGTGCAGTTAAGAAACTCTTTCAGAAGTTATTTACAGTGAACTATTCATCTAGAGCTTAAAGCTGCTATCTTTTTAATGCGATAGTTGTGTTTACTGAAATTACATGGAAAAACACGCCTACTGATACGACCTTGTTTTGTAATATATATATTTTAAATTTCTTGTAATAATATTACATGCCGGCTACACAGAATAACATAATATAATAAACGTATCCTTTTTTAAAAAAAAATTAATTTCGATACCTTTAAAACATACTTAATAAGCTGATAGGTCTATCATTGTCAAATCAATGTTTACATTATATATTTCACCCTTGGCATCACATTAAGCTCTTAAGAATCACAATGTCTTAAAACACTTAACTTATAACGACAGACAGGCAATAAACTTTAAATGTATGTGATTTTCACCTTTTAGTTTCACAGTGATTACATTTTCCAGTTCTTGTTTACAAAACTGCAGTATGAGCTTTTTTAAACAGGCCAAATATTAGAATGGTAAAATGTGCCCAAAAACGTTGGAAAGACGTCTTTGGGTGTATTTCGGCCTGATTTAATACTGTAATGCACATACAGTAGCTTCTTCTCTGACTTTGGCACCCATCAAAAACACAGTGCCCTCTGAGGCGGACTGTAACTCTGAAATCCCCAAAACGCTGAAGCATATATGAGTCATATATTATAGTGTGCAGCGGGGTTTTTCCCTCCAAAATTACTGCACATTTTCCAGATTAATGTACATGCAAACCCAGATGAAAAGACATACACACACCATCCCGGATCACACATACCTGGTGTTTCTTGGCAATGCGCACGTTCAGAAATCGGCTCCAGGACTCTTTACACAATTACCCCAGCTAATGTCCCTTATAGTGTATCCAGACCAAACGTTTGTCTCTCCTAAGCTTAATATTAAAATTACAGAAGGCTTAAGCTTAGCGGTACTAATAGGATGGTCATAAGTCTTGAGTTGACATCTTGTGTTCACTTGTCACATGTCGAAACTTGGCACAGTGGAAAGTATGTAAGATGCAATATAGACCAAAAAGTCGAAATATTCATTATTCATGTTGTGGAAAGCAAATGGCTCGGAAATACTGGGGGGCGGGGGAGTCCATCAGTAGTACAATTTTCGCACGAATAACCATGGGATTAGTGATGTCTGCAAATTTGCCTCATTTTGACAGGTATGACAGCACTTTTGACACTGACAGAAAAAATATAAAGAATAATGATAATCTTTACACGTGATAGTGAGCGCCATTTTTTTTCTAATAATTAGTTGTCTAGGATAATCATAGAAAATGTTATGAAAATGTGGGTACTCATTAGTTTGAAATGTGTTTTTTTTCGCCTATTTTAATTGCCCGTTTTGAATAAAATCTCATTTTAAAAGTAGTTTTTAGGTTAATAACATTCAAAATTCAACATCCAAAGTTTTTTGACACACAGCCTTCTGTGTATAATATTAACTTCCAAGGCAGACCGCATTCTGATTTATAAGAACATTTTTTTTTAAAAACGGTTTTTTTGTGAACAGTTTGAGTACATAGCGAACAAATACAGCACATTGTGTTGTTAGTCATTCGAATGATAGGAAGAAATACACAGAAGTCTTGAGAAAAGCGTACATTTAGCTGTGCAGATGTGTTCATCTGCCGGGGTCTGTTCACATCGGCTCTGGCGAGAATTTGCGAGCTGCGGCTGGCTAGTAACGGCCGGTCGGCATCGATGGCACCTATGAGCCCACCGATGTCCCAGATCTGTAATCAAAGCCTCTTTAGACCTGCTCTCTGGATTGATGAGGGCAGCCTTATGCCCATGAGATGACCGCAGAGCTAGCTGCCCCCGGCACATCAGGCAAGCAAGCAGTGAGGCAGGGCCGCTTCCAGAGCGCGAGTTCTGATGTTGTCCTAGGTCCTGGGATGGTAACAAATTCTACATTTGTCCTTTATAAGAACAGCACAGGTTT
>JAAGVU020000061.1:27102253-27125844 GCA_011763525.2 Mormyrus iriodes | reverse complement strand
TGTGTGTGTGTGTGTATATATATATATATATAGATATGTGTGTATATACGTGTATATATATACACACACACACACACACACACACACACACACACACACACACATATACACACCACATGACCCCGACTAGCCTATGCATTCAGCAGATGACGGGAGGAATGTATTACATATGCATGTGTAATAGAGCTTATTGTTTTTCATTATTATTTGTCACATTGCTGAATTACAAATATGACAAGGCTGAATTATTCTTGAAATCCTTCAATTTACACGTGAAACACTGAAAGATAACTACACTTATAAAGATAAAAATTCACTGTTTAAATGTACAGTACAGTGCAGAAGTCTTAGGCCATGACCGAAAGTGTTAAAATCTATTTATCTAAGTAGCAATTCTATATTTAGATAGAAAAAAATTGTTTAGTAGTTCCCAAACTTCTCCTAAAAGGCACTTAAAGTCATTCTATTTATTTGTTAAATTTCACCACCAACTCAATTAATTAACTTAATTAGTTAAATAATTTGAGGAGGCAACATGGTATTCTAGTGGCCGAGTCAAGAAATACTGGGGCGACTTTAGGAGAGGTTTTTAAATGGCTAAGCTGACACACTTTGATAGACACAAAGTCATAATTTCACACGAACATGCATATCATTTAAACATAATTTTCTTTGACCACCAAAGACTTTTGCAAGGTACTCTATATCCATACAGAAAGGACAATTTATGTCTTGGCGATCACCTGAACATGTCTTTGAATGTGAACTGTCTTTGGAGCATGGGAATAATACTCGAAATAATACCCAGTAAAAGACCCCCAAGGGGTGAGGCTGGACTCAAAGTCGAACCTGTGACCATGAAGGTGCCAGGTAACAGCGAAGCCAGCCAAACTGCTGTGCCGCCCTCTGGTCTCTTTATAGAAAATAATCAGTCCATGTAAAATCCTTCCCAGGTGATTACTGCTCAGGAAATTACACATTTTCCCCTAGGCGCTTCCACATGTGGCAACAATCTCACCTTTCCAGCCATCCTTAAAGGGCCAGGCAGCTCACGATCCCTCCCGCTGCCAGGTCACATGACATTTTAGTTGCTATGTATTTTTTTTGGGGGGAGGGGATAAAGCACAATGTCAAAGAGTTAATAGGGTGGCTATGGACCTATTGGATCTATTGCATCAAACACATACATAAAGTGAAATGGGTAAACTTTTATGAACAGTTTTAAAATAGTAATTAACTAGGCTTGGGTGGTAATGTGGCATGCAGTATTTTGAAATCCTTGTAACAAAATTAACCGGGAAACCACTGCCCCCCCCCCCACAAAATGCCCGAATAGTGTTGCTTTTGAAAACACTGTATACCTCAGCATAATGACTGGGCAGTATGAAAATTAAGATATGCGAGTACTACCATTCTTCCTCATATAGCTGCTCACCATGACTACAACTACAATGACATCTATTCTTCCTCTACTCTTTCTTCATTGATATCTGCTCTGTGAAAGTCAGTGCTGCCACCTACTGGACACACCTAATCAATTTCCTTGCACATGCGCAAGAGACACGCGGACAAGCTTAATCTCCGCTGGAAATAAAAATCAGGGCAGCACTAACAGAGTACGCCGGACACCTTGCATGACAAAATTTACACAGCTTACCCTGTGCCCAGACTGTAAGTGCACCAGGTAAAATGAAGCGTGAATTGGCCTTGATGGTTATTGGTTTAAATCCCAGGAAGTTCTGCCTTAATGAAGGTACTTAATTTGATGTTCTTTTACAGAGTCATACAATGCAATGGAAGACTGTCAGCCTGTGACAGAAATCCTATCTGCATTGTGTTATTGAAGTCACCCGCAGTATGACATAATGATGACCTGATTGTCACAAATAAGTACAAGAGACCTAACTTACTGAGGCCCACCCACCCAAAGAGAGCAGCCCTATGGGTAACAGCCACGCAGCAAACTGCAGCTGCTCTATGATCAGTGATCTGTCGCGCCCATGTGAGCTGGTCACGGATGCATGGAATAGTGAAGCCAAAGACAGCTGGGACAGGGTGTCGTGCACCCTGCTCTGGCCTAATACAACCGAAAAACGCTGCTGTTTTTGCATGAATGGGAAGGAGAAATGGGCTTCTGCATTACTAATAACTCCAATCCACACACAATCACTCCCTGCCTTCAGTGTCTGGTCTGGTATCCAGTAGCAACTTTTCATTTTGGAAAATGTTCCTCCCATTAGTTCTGTTCTGTGCCAGCACATTTCCATATTGTTCCATTTCTGCCTGAATATCAGAGCAGCTATGGAATTAATTCTAACTAATCCCCCTATTTGGAATTTCCTTTAATTACTTGTCCTGGCTTTAGACACCATGAACAGTTTGCTGAAATAACTTATTTGCAATAGCATCTGGTACAAATTCCAAAAAATGCTTTCCCCCTCAGGGTTAGATCATGTAATCAGGCGTAACGTCATCTATTGAGTAATGCGCGAGGCTGACTCGCACCATCGTGGAACGCCCAAGCCTATATCAGATAGATTGGATGCAAGACCAGGACCTCATAAAACGCATCTCCACCATTGGTAGAGAGGAAGAGGCCTCTGTTGTACTTTGTTTGCCTACTTAGTGCACTTTAATAACCTGGAGATATCAATGTTCGAGTGAAACCTTGTTAAAAATAACATTAAGACTGTTCATGAACATAAATAATAAAGCGAATTTATTCCTTATTTGACTTGCAGCACAACTCATGAGAGGACAGAATACAATTAGAATGCCTGTTTACTGTATTGTTATTATTTGCAAATTGCTATTTCATTTCTATGCTTCCGTGCACACACCTCTGTTGAATTTCCCGCGGACTCTCCATAATTAAATAAAAAAAAATTTTAGGTTCCCTGCTCATTCCATTTGAATAAACACGTGCATTTTAACCCCTAAAGGAACATTTGGAGGACAGAAGCCTGCGAGATGACCTTAAATTCAAAATATGGCTGTCTAACCAGATTGCAGATCAAAGCAGAGGACAACTCAACAACAATGGGGAACAAGGGCTGGTGATTTTTTTGAAATACAATTCACCATAGCTCTTCAGTCTTCTTCACTTCTTTCCATCTTCTTCTGTTTTCTTCACGTGGTTTTGTTCGTTACCCTCCCAGCTCTGAAATCCCAGTTGTGCAGCCATTTCAGATGTTAAGACAACATTGTACGTGCAAGAGTTATTTCAGAAAATGAACGCAGAATCTGGCTGCAGCATTTACTGCCACATCTGGCGATGCGCTGGTCAGCCGGATTATCATTCAGAAACCTGTAGAAGCTTCATTTTTATAGCATTTTCTTGTTTAGTGTCTCACAAACTAGTACACAAATTTTCGATAAATCTTATGCGCACCATCATCCCGGTGTCACGCACATTTTCACTTAGCAGAAAGGTTGTACTTAATCAGTAATTTCTGCTAGTTAGTAAAAATTATTCTAGAATATTTACAAAATTCAACAGATTGCTCATTAGTGACTTTATGAACTGGGTACAATTTGTGCATAGATGGATGTAAAATTAAAAAATGAACAGCAAACAAAAACAAAATAGGTAGTTATATACAGAGGAGACCTTACAGAAAACAGTTTAGGTTCCTGATTTATTTATTTTAGGCGAAAGAATTAAGAAATTCACATTTTAAAATATACCGCACATTGGGTGCGGGCTCTATCCTCCACCCTCAGCACTTCCTGGGTGTGCTTCTGCCAGTGTCTAATTAAAACCACCGCATAATCACCTGTCGTATCCCAGCTGCCCTTGATGTGAGGTATGAATTTCATGAAAAGCCCCTAAAAATAGCTTTGTCTCACTCTGTTGCTTATCCACACCTTTTGCCAAGCAGCCTAAAATACCAGCAGCGAACCTGCACCCCCATCCTCCTGTCCCGTCGTGTCTTTGTCTTGGATCCCAGAAATCTTCTCATTCGGGGAATGAATTGGTGCTTAAAGCTGAAACTTCAAATGAAATGTTTGTCCATTGATTATAAAGCGTTGAGGCATGTAATTAGCATGAAGACAACCATCCCTTAAAGATCTGGGGCATTTCTTACAACTGACTGCAGGGCTCTTGTACTGAGGCACAAATGATCAGTTTGAGGGTGTGGTAATCATTCTGTGAGGGTCATGATGCACGTGCAGCAGCATCAGCCTGGTGAAAAACCCAACAAGGACGATGTGGCTCCAACTTGGGTTATGACCTGTGATGCCTGACATAACAGCACAGCACAACTTTCAGGTTCAACATATCCAGCCAATTAACACTGGAGGAATGCATGGGAGTCTTTGATTTAACACTGGAAATGTGCACGGAGTCTTTCATTTAAAACTTGAGATAAACATGGGTTCTTTGATTTAACACTGGATGTATGCATGGATTCTTTGATTTAACACTGCATGATGTAAGGGAGTCTGATTTAACACTGGATACATGCATGGATTCTTTGATTTAATACTGCATGATGTAAGGGAGTCCAATTTAACACTGGATACATGCAAGGGAGTCTTTGATTAAACACTGGGGATATGCCTGAGCTCTGTATGCACTAAAATTATATGCAAATATCCGCAGTTTGTATAATAGCCCGTTCTGTGTGATTTCTAATTTAATATTTTTAAAACTATTGTTTGATATTGTTATATTTTGATGGAACCACTTTACCACAGTAGTAGACATCATAATGTATTATAATGCATTTATAAAGTATTATAGACATGGCTATAACTATTTTTAAAAAGACATAACACATTATAGCCTGTTTATCGTGCAGTATGAATGCTCTACGAAGCTCTCATCTATAATGCGTTATAGATACCTTCACAATGTATTATAATGGTCAGCATGAGAATTAAGGACGCTTTGTACTACATTATAAAAGTATGTATAGTGCATTATAGATGGAAAAAATTTGATCCATAGAGCATTCATAATGCATAATAAACATGGCTATAATGTATTATACCTTTTTATAAATAGTTATAGCTGTGTCTGTAATACTTTATGAATGCATTATAATGCTTTAAATAAAGTGTTACTGAGATTGTTAGCTATAGGTTAGAGATCACTAGATCTGGCCTAGTGTGTTTAAAGTTAACATCAGACAATTTTACCTATATTTATATATCTACAATATTAATTACACACTTAGCATGTCTACTTTTTCAATAATTTCTGGAGTAGGGGCATATTTTTGTAAGAGGAGACACTGTGTACGCTGTATTAAAATCGACTCGTATCCCCACTGCTGAGTTCTGTGCAGACCTGCAGATAAAAAAAGGGGGGGTAAACTTGTGACAGCTCTCTCATCCCACAGCTCAGGCCTTCTGAAATAACCAATCTGGCGACAATATAACAGCCACAAAATCTTATCATTCACAAGGAATGGCGCCATTTGAATTCCAGCTACAGAAAGCCAGCATGCTGCACCACGTTGCATCATCCAAGGTAATTTCAAAGAAATGTCAAGATAGTTTTTTTTTTTTGTTTAGTTTTTTTCCCCCTCTCCATTCTGGCATTTCCCCGCGTACAAATGCTATTCCTACTGGCTAGCAAATGGCCGTGGCTGGGACCCTCATCTTTGAAACCAGTTCGGAGAAAATCAAAACCAAGCAGAGTCACTTGCTGAGGGTGATGGGGGCACATCTCATTGGAGGACACCCTTGACTAGTGACAAAAGGGCCATCTTCCTTGTCTCTGAAGGCTGTGATTCTAAGACAGAAGCCTTATTTCAGTGTGGCGGCTCACACGTGGCACTCTGAGCCCCGCACTGTCCAATCAGAGCACTGCTATCCCCCGCACTTCCTGGAATGACCTCCAGGCTCACTCTGATCCTGCACTGGATGAGCAGATGGATGCATGCATGGATAAGAAACAACATATATCACATACACTTTCACTTTATTTCTGAGTTCCCCTGTTGTTTATTTCAGCAGAACATCAGCAACATTGTACATCATTTGTTGCATGCTTGACCTTTTATAAATATATTTCTTGTTGATCATTTTATACCGAGTGATTTATTCTGGTTTATTGGAGCAATTCAACTTAAACATACTAACTATGTACTCCGGGGCCTGCTCAGATGTTCCCCTTCCTTGTCTTCTGTGTTTCTTGGTAGAGGCTTCAGCCTCACTGTCACTTTATACTGGATAAGTACTTTGGCAAGTAATACATTCCCACATCTATGTTTCAGTATTCAATATACTGTGTATATTTGTTTTTTTTTTGACATGTAGCTTTTTATCACTAATAGAGCTCTGGAAAAAATTAAGAGACCACAACTAAATTTTCAATTTCACTAATTTCTCAATTTATGTGTATGCTTCTGTGTAAAATATAAATTTTTATTGCAAATTCCAGCCTGGCTCATCCCTGCTTATCATTAATGAAGGGCTTCTTCCTTGCTTTATGGGTCTTCAGTCCTGCTTCTAGGAACCCGTTATGAACTGTTCTAACAGTGCACTTTATACCACTTAATGTTTCCCATTCTTTTATTTTTTTAAGGTCACTTGAGGTCATCCTCGATTTATGAGGGATGCCGGATAAGTTGATGTCATCTCTGGCATTAGAAAGTCGCTTCTGCCCTCTGCCTGGCTGGTTTTTGGTTACTGCCAATTTCTCCTGCTTCACCTTGTTCTTGTGTACTGCTGTTTTAGAAACTTTGAGCCTGGAAGCCTTCTGCTAACAGAGCCAGGATTAAACCAGGATTTAAAAATGCAGATTTAAAAAAAATATAGAGTAGTCTTTCATTTTTTTTCCAGAGCTGTAGGTACATCCTTTATCCACCCCTTTTTTTAGAATAAAACATATCCTTGCAAATAACACGTAACACTATCAAATGCAACACTTAGTAAATATAAAAGCAGGTCAGAGATACAGTACCCCTAAGCATTGATTTCTTTTCCTGAGACCTCCCTGCCCTTACGGACGCTATAATGCAGCGTAATCGTCTTGGTGTCCCTTCCTGTTTCCTCTGCTCTCACCTTTAAAAGTACTGCGAGATATACGACGCCCTGCTGGGGTCATTCATAATTCCATCCTTCATAAGTGAATATTTACTGCCAGGTCAGAAATAGATCCGTGTGTTATTCGACCACAGCTGTACAGCTTGACACAGTGATGTTAAATGGGTAAACGACTGTGATTCATTTTCATCACGTATTTTAATCGATGATCAGTATTAATCGGATTTAATTACAAAACTGGCTTTGAAAGGTTTGCCCTACACTGAAAATAAAAAATATACGTTATGAAAAATGGCCAAGGAACAACTTTTAAACCCCCAAAGTATTATTAGACCATTGTAGTCATCACATTAATACTAAGAGGACATTAATTCATGGGATCTGCGTTGATAAATAGCGGTTTATATGGCTATGTAATGTTTGCATATCTACCACCTATTCCTCTCTCTCTGACTTGGTCTGGTCCAACGCAGTTAAGCCAATAGGAAGAAACCAGAAAACAGAACTAATAAAATATATCGCTAATACAGAGTGACAGTTATGATTTTGGAAAAGCTGCATGATGAATCTGCCCTAGTTGGCTTCAACTGTGTGATAATTTATTCTAAAACTTTTTTAACGTAATAGTAAGGAAATCGAGAACTGCCGTGCTTGCAATTATTTTTTAACGCCATTATCTTGAGATAACGAGATGATTATCTCGTTATCTCGATATAATAAAGCTCGATTTCTCAAGATAACGAGATGATTTTCTCTGAATACTTACAAGGATAAACATATTGTGATGCCACAGGGCAGCCGTGCCATACGCCGCATTGCTAGAATATGAACTGTAACTGTGTTACTTTATGACTGCATCCGTGTAGGCCTATTTAACGTTGAAATTAGGTGTTGTACCCGCGTAGCGTTTTATCGTTACGTGATATCATGTCCTGTCTCTACGTTGCACCATGGTCCTGGGAAATGCTATGTCATTTCACTGTAAACAACATGTGCGTATGATATTGTCAGAAAAATACTGAAATTTGATATAAACAAACCTTCACACCCGCATTCAAATCTACACACATTTTCTGAATCCTTAGGGCTTATTCCACTAATCTTAAAGTGTATAATCTCAAGATAATGGCATAAAATAAATTATTGAAAGCATGGCTGTTCTTGGCTTCCATATAATAATATACAGTATAGTATATGGTATATATGTATAATGATACAGCATAACCTATGAAAACTGTTAATTTTCTTTCAAAAACTGCCTATTGGCATGCAGTGGTTTATGAAGAAACCTTTGTATTTCCTCTCAGTGAAAACATTTACCTTGACTTTTCCCCTATACCTGCGGTTAAAGGGGAATGCAGCCTGAATCTGTAATGTATCCGAGGCCTGTGTTTCAGGCTCCTACAGTGGCTTCCTTTACAGTGTGTATCCTTGAAGGAGGCCACTCAATATGCAGGCTCCGGCGAGGCGGCACTGGCTTTCTGAGCGTACGTGTTCTTAGCCGCCCCGAGTCCCACCAACCATCTGTCTCTCGTCTAGAGAGATTAAAAGGTGAGTCATCATTCTGAAGAAGATGAAAAGCCAGTCTGGAAAAAAAAGAGAATCTGTTTGTCGTCTGGGGGGTGGGGGGGTGGTATTTATTGTTAGAAACACTGTTTTTAAATGAGGGGAAAAGGTTGGTGTCTGGAATTAAGACTAAAGCTCGACGAGGAGGGGGCGGATTTGAATGGTGGTGTGAGGTTTAATGTTTGGCTGGTGCTGCACTGCTATTGGCTGTGTTCACGGCTGTGACGAGCCCCTCCCCTCCCGCCCCACCTGCAAATGCACACACCTCATTCATGCTTCTGGTTCCCCCTCAGCAAGGGTGACATCGCGCTCCTCAGTGCGCAGTTGGATCACAGCCGCAATTTCGGGGACGAATCCGGGTGAATGTTACTGCACAAACCAGAGTGACATTAACTTCTGGGGCTGGATGGTGCTTCTGTGGCTAAGAAGGGGCCTGAGTTTGAAGTTTTCTCCCCCGTGGTTTCCAATCTGATGTGCTTTTTTTTCCCTTTCTATCATCATGCTCTCATTTGCTCAAACCTCTTCAGTGCGCTTATGTGTCTGGGGATGCGACACCTCCACAGTAACAGAGCAAAGAATCAAACAGGCGTTTTCTTTCTAAGGCATGTAAATAGGGAGGCGAGGCCGGACTGTTTGAACCTCCGAATGCAGACGGCCTTGTTCTCAGTCTTGCTGTCCACCTCTGCAGCTGTTTTCTACTTGCACATAACATGCAATTGATATCTACAGTACGTCTGGAAGAGGTGGTCTCCTGATGTGACTATTTTTGTTATTTTACGCCCCACAGAGATTAAGTGATGTTAATTGGCAATTTGTCTCCAATCATCATGTAAAGAATTGCCTTCAGCTATAAAATGTTGCTCATTATCCACGGTTAACCATGAAGAAGGAAGATGATTTAATATTTTTATTGAAGGGTTCAGGAGCATGAAGAGTTCAAGAGCAAAATCGAATGGTATAATTGGATAATTAAATGACCATAAATCTAAGTGAATTACCACCCAATTTGCTGGTCAAGTGGAATATATGGTAATCACTGTTTTAAGCTCAATTCAATTCTTGTGAAAACCTCCTGTTTCATGTTTCTCGAGTTGTTGATCCATCCAGACTTTGGACTTTCTGGATTTAAAAGTGCATTTCACTCTCCTGCCCAGCTGTTAGACCTACTGAATTGCACAGTGGGGAGAACTTTTTCCCCAGAAAAGGCATCGTTTGTCACTGTGACATTCTGACACTAATGTTTCCCTCACATAGGGGATTTAATAGTTAGAATGATGGTGTCTGTTTTGTATTATATATAGCCACCATAATAATGTTTTGCTGTTGTTAAATGCTTCTACCATCTCGTCTCCTTTTCACATGTCAGCTATTATGGATCAGACATGCTTTTTCAGAGTACATTTTTCAGTAAACAGGCATACAGTAAACTTTTCCTCGGAGTCTAATACAACGCAGTTCCAAAGCCGTTTTAATGCTGTAATTATGTAGGTTCATGATACACAAATATAACTGTGTGTAACTCAAAGGCCACCAGTTTTCCTGGAACAGGATAGCTCACTGACACAAACAGCAAAAAACATAAAATAAGAACAGAAACAAATACACAAATATCCCTTGAACATATGATGACACAGTGGCTCGGATATGCATGCCGCCTCTGCTCAGTGTGTGGAGTTGGCATGTTCTCTGCATGTCTATGTGAGTTTTCTCCAGTTTCCTCCCACAGTTCAACTTTTGTTGATTGCTGCCTGTAAGTTGTCCAAACTGTGTGAGTGGGTACCCAGTGACCAGCTGATGTGTCGTGCTTCCTCAAACAGACTAAATGTTTGCTCTGGCCTTATTACTGGACAAGCCATTTTTTTTCTCTGACATTTGCTGTCACCTTTTAACAGCAATACAAACATTAAGACTGACTATGCTAAGATTATAACCCCGTTTGCTGCAAACCACCTGAAAAAATTAGATGAGTGAAATGTGAAGGTACACTTTTGAGAAGCAAATTCTCCAAGGTACAGATAAAGAGGTCAGCAGGTCTCATTCTGGAAAATGGCCAAATACAGTTTATTTCTCCCCATATTTAAGGGTAGGTGTTTTTTAGAAGAGTTATGGCCTTGTTGCACTTTGGAGAGGAACCTGTCCGGTGTGTATGCAGTGGCCACTTCATGAATTATAGGGACAATAAAAGGTACATTTTGGGAAGAGACTGCAGTTTGTGTGATAGGAATTTTTGTAAGTCGTGTACAGCACAGCGCAGATTTTTTCGGTGTGCCTGGGGCGTCGATGTGTGGACGACGCAGGAGGGTACCAGCGGTGGCCCTGATTAACGTGTGATGTGAACACTCTGACATTCTTTACCACCTCCCTGATGAGACCTCCCTCAGAGAGTCCACAACCAGTTTGTGGAGACTGTTGGCCAGGTGGCTTGGTAGGTACTTAACTCCACCCCCCCAACTCTGTGACATCCAGCATCACTCTGTTTTGGTCAATCAGGGTCTTCAAATTAGCTGTAAGTATGCCCTGCATTTAAGGTTCAGGCTAACCATGCATTACACAAGTGCTTATGGGTAATTTGCGGATGGTGATTGTGGTGAATTTTGCCATTAAAATTCATAATTCTGACTCCATTTTCTCCTCATGTGTACATGTTGATTGCAATATTGCAATATCAACAGACAATACAATTAGGATGTGCAAACAGGGAAAGTATTTTATGGAAGATGAAGCAAACATATTTTGTCTTCTGTTGAAGTTTGTGCAGTTTCCTGTAAATAAAGATTTTCTAAGAGACACGTTAAAAACAACCTATCTGCAATCATGTTAAAAACAACCTATCTGCAATCCCGTTAAAAATAGCCTATCTGCAGTCCGATTTCATTTCCTCTTTCTGCTTTAGCATAAGAACAGCAAAAAGGCTTTCCATTTCCCCCAAGCTGATGCCAATCCTGGTTCAGGCGGAGCATCACCCCTTGGGGTCAGGAGACTCCTGATTTATGTTAGATTAATCAAGGCAGAATATAGAGCTGGAAAGCTATGCCAGCCTATCATTAGGGGTCAGAACTATGCAATCGCTCACTCAGCTCTGTCAGGTCATGTTACCTCCTGTACTCCCAAGGTCAGGGCCAGCCCGCCCCATAAGCAACATAGGCGATCGCCTAGGGCACCATTAGGTTAGAGGGCGCAAAACAGCAAATCTCATGTAGGGTGCCAGAGCACACAGGTCTGGCCCTGCTCAAGGTAATGAGTTCCGGTTCAGACCCAGAAAAGTGCATCATACCACGGGTACATATTTCCCACACTTTCTTTCTGAAGCATTAACACATGAGTAATTATGCTCACACAAATCAGCATTAATATTAATATTTCGCGTTGTGTTTTTCTTCCTCTACACAAATGTTGTGTCTTAGGCTGTAAATAAATCCAATCGAAGAGCCGCCATATGTAACATATCAGCCTCCCACTGATGGGATTCTCCGCGTCTCCTTTCTCTCCAGGATGAGTAAGAGAGTGACGAGGAGCAAAGGCAGAAGGGTATTAGTTCTAATGATTTGCATCATTACCCTGTGGGAGAAGGCGGCGGCGGCCACAGGCAGCCAGAAAGGTAAGCAGCAAAACTCCCTATGCCCCACCCCCCCTGCCCCCACCCAGCTGGCTGCCCCAGTCCAAAGCAAATAGAGCCAGGCATCCTATTGGATGAAGCTGAACCAGGCCACCCACTCAGGGAATTGGGAACAGCGGGGCCTCTTCTTGAGAACTTTGGGTTACGAACCCACATCCTTAAAAAACATGCAGCCTGCTGCCCAGGCAGGCGATTACAGGATTACAGCATCCTTGAAAGGCTTACATGCCTTCCCGCTATAAAGCTCAAGACCTCAGCGCGACCCGTTCATCCCACTCAGATGTGCAACAAGGGTGTCGAATTTGTAAGAAATGCCTAACTTTTCTTCATTATATGTTGCATGTCTGGTCTATCAAGTGTTCTTACATTCAGAATAAGTGCAGTATTCTGAGATGTGGTCAATAAATGTACAATGAAGAGCTAGTTTTTCTATCTCATTTTGTCTGAACTGCTGCCACCAGGCTGAAGGCACAGGGCTTTCAGGGCCCATAGTACCAGACTTAAGAACATTACTGCTGCTGTTTACAATGACATTTACAGTTTTCCTCAGTCACTTTGGTACAATTCTCACATCAGAAATGAAATTCTGAAAACTACTCATACAACCTCCACATCATCGAGTCACTTGTACGCATCACAAATGCAAAGTCTCATTCTTTAGGTCAAATTGCAAATGGTTTGGCACAGTCATGCAAATGATTATGTACAATCATCTCCTGATTCATACATTATCAACTGTTTATGACATGTGGGTCAAAATATATTATACTGGTGCTCTCTTGAATAGTCTTTCCCCCCAATACGAACGGCATTAGTTCATTGTATAAGTCATTACATGCAACATGGTTGAACCACTTGTCATAATCGGTAATAGAAGAGGCCAAGGATAGAGGCATGTTCCTGACGAAATAAGGGCCACAGTTGTGGACCATGTCCTCAACCATGACCTTACAATGGCCGAGGCTGCTCGAAGGGTACGGCCGAATGTTGGGAGAACAACCTTGTCCTCAATCATTCAAATATTTCATAGAGACAGCAGGTATATAATCCAACACTGTGCACTGTCCTGTAATACTGTATACTTACTGTAATGCTTCATCGTCACAGTATTCCACTTGCATTTTATAGCATACAGTAAACTTTAAAAAACTTTTTACAGTTACATACTGGACATATACTGTAGCATACACACATATGTATGCATATTTACAGTGTGTACATATGTATACATATGTGTGTGTTACAGCATACGTACCGTATGTGCAGCTTTGTACTGTTAAAAT
The DNA here is from genome assembly GCA_011763525.2 of Mormyrus iriodes. Lineage (NCBI taxonomy): Eukaryota > Metazoa > Chordata > Actinopteri > Osteoglossiformes > Mormyridae > Mormyrus > Mormyrus iriodes. Next base: position 27,112,380 of record JAAGVU020000061.1, on the reverse strand, counting down.
GAATATATGTCAAACAGAAAATGTACAACTTTGTGCATTTTCAATCATTGTCATCAAAACCTTAGCCAAATTCTTACCAAAGTACACTGTTCTATTGACAACATGGATAAGCATTTTGACAATCTTGTTTGTGAACGATGACACAAGGACTTGTCATTCTGGTGGCACTGACAATTCATTGACATAAAAATTTACTTTTGAAGGATAAACTAAGGATTTTGAGAAAGTTACAGGTTTTTGCAGGTAATCCATCATGTGGTGCTGTTCGTATGAATTGTTTCGAGAAATGCATTTACTGTTTTGAAAATGTTAAGAATGATTCGAGAAATGTACTATGCACGACTAAGAAAAACTTTAAGAATTGAATCTTGAATTTGTTATATAACTTTTGCTACATTTAATTTCCCTTATATTTCCCTGTCTCTCTGCAAAGTCAAATTTTAAGGCATGTACTCGTATTTTCTGCAAATGAAGAAGTATCTGGAAAAATTACAAAAACGTAAATCAACAACATCAAACATTTCCTTCCTTTGCTGCCACTCTAGCAGATGCGGCAGTCTTAATTTTCTGAAGGGTCTAAGAAACATTCTTTCTTTCTTTTGTGTCAAACTGTGACAGCAGTATAAACAATAAACAGCATTTTTTCCTCAGGGGCAAAAAGGCATGCTTCTATGTACAAAAATAGATCAGTACGAAAATGAGTCAAAACAGCCCCTTGAAACGAAAAGTTCAAACACAACATTCAGCTGATTTTAATGATGTACTTACTTCATGCAATAATCTGAATAAGATGCATTTATGTCTAATATAGGTCTATACCAGACCACATTCATTTTTCTCACAAAACTATAAGCATACGTAATGACCATGTTTTAGCATACTGCCATTTGGATGCTTCTACCGTTTAATAATTCAGATATTTCTGGAAAGCTAGTTATCTATCCGCAGTGATGGGGAAGTAATCTATGAAAGAGGTGGAAAGTTCAGGACCCAGAAAGCTACAAATCCAGACCAAGGTTTTGTTTTAACCAACCGGCTGAGCACTCTGACTGTGACTTTTGACATTCAACTAGTTGGTTGAAACATAACCTTGGTCTCGATTTGTACTTTCTGGGTCCTGAACTTTCCACCTCCGTCTGTAATGGGTTACTTTTGTGAATAAATTCCCCAACACTGTCTATCTGCAGTGCATTAAAAGACACCTGCTTTGAGTCTTCTTAAAAAAAATTTTTTTGTTATTAAGTAAGACTTCACTTGAAGTACTGCCGACACGTGTAGGTGATACTAAGCGACAGACTGGATGAGAAGATACAGGTTGGAAAAGAAATGCATCCCTTTCACACCCCCGCCGAGCACAGAACTTAGAACCTCTCGAATTCGTCCCACTTATGTGACGCTTTGTGACACCCAGCCGTTTGTTCGGTATCAATCTTAATTACGTTATTTATGGCATGTACTGGTGAGGAGTCTTTACTGACGCTCCTCAACTTACGATGGAGTTACGTTCAGATGAGTCCATCGTAAGTTGAAAATATCGTAAATCCATCCATCCATCCATTTTCCAGAACCGCTTATTCCATTTCGGGTCGCGGAGGGTCCGGAGCCTGATATCGTAAATCGAATATTAATAATGATAAATAAATAAGTAAATAATTACTGTCCCTGAAGAAGTCGATCTTTTGTTAAACAGAAAAAACACCATGCAATATGTTGTTAAATACTATGGCATTATCTGGATGCCAACTGGGTGTTTTTGGGAGGGCACCATTATTTAAATGGGGGGTGGCCACGGTAAAAATTGTTGACTTAGGGATTGATGACGGTAAACTGTAATAATTTAATAACTGAGTGATTATATTAAATCAGAGATGATTGGATACATTTGATCTGTCTCTGTTGGGCGGCCAGACGATCTTTTTCGGTCGGCACAGCCCACCCCCACATACCTGTATGAGATGCTTAAGCCCGTGATCGCGCAGAGACTGGGCGCTTGGCTGCGTGCAGGCTGCCTTCACCCCGCCATCAGCAGGAAGAATCGTACGTCATCAACAGCTAAATCATCGTACAGCGTGGACCATCTAATATAACATATTATGTATATAATTAAAAAAAATGTAGAAAAAATGTAGAATATTATAAACAGATTTAACATATCCGAAAAAGGCTGGAGAAAAACATTTGGATTTCCTGTCCTACATTAGTTATGAACGTCTAAAAATCCATTTGCCTGTTTTATTAAACACAGACAAAACGGATAGCTCCTCCCAGTGTCCTGCTGCTGGCTGATATCTCTAGTAACCTCATATAATATTACTGATCAAATAGACTACGGCTTATTTGCAGAGGGCAGGTGACAAGATTCTGGCGTATTCCACGTGTGCTTGCCGTATTTACCATTACTTCTACTTCGTCGTTACAGAGTAAAACCAACTCAGGGCTCCCCTAGTGGAGAGGGTGGGGATTGCTTTCAAGTTCCAAGACTGAGCAGTTACTCTGCTGGGACTGGATACAGATGTCTAATTTGAATTCCTGCCATTGTACAGTCAGCTGTGATTACATACATTAGGAGGTGGGGCAAAAAAAAGCCTGAAGACACATTAATGGGGTGGGAGCGTAGATCACCTCTATGAACGCACTGGGTTTCTCTGTCTCCGTTTGCATCACCTCGCCCTCATGGCCCGTGGCCCCGATTCACTCCTGCAGTCTTCCTTCTGTTGTTTTGATTTGACATGACAGCTGAGTGATTCTGTCTGTCACGCTGTAACTGTGTAACACTTTAACTGAGTATGCAGACACCCATTCTGTCCTCCACTGTCAATTTCATCAATCACAAGCCGGTAATAGGAGCCTGGGAGACGCCCGGTAAGGTGTTTAGGAGTCTAACAGTAACAATAATTGCTAGAATGCCACAAGTGTTTCCCAAACAGACTAGCAGGATGGCATTTCATTAGAGCAACCTCAAACAATTCAGGCTTATTTGAATCTTAAAAGGCATACAGAAATAGATGTCAGGCCAGATCTTTTAACATTTTTAGAAAATGGAAGTCATTGACAACCTACATCTCGTAATTGGCGTAATGTGACAAGACAATAGTGAAATGCTGTGTTGTCTGCCTGAGCCACTGCCCGGAGGATTTCTCAGACCCTGATGAACAGGCTTCTTTGAGAGTGCTAAGTGGCGTAGTGCAGACTCTACAGCATCGCTTTATAATTAGGTGACAGAGGTTCAATCTACACACAGGGGCCTGAATCTGGAAGCGACTATATGGTGGTGGTGGTGCAGAGTTGGGGGGGTGACAGCTGAGGGCTTCTTTATCTAGAGCTGTGTGAACTTATTTTAGGCTGACATTTCTCTCTCAAATGTGGAACCAATACACTTTACACCAAAGTCATTTACCGTGTGGCAAATATGTGAGCTTTGTGACACCTGTATGAAATTTTAACATGGAAGGTGCCTTAATAATTCTGTTTGATGTTTATCTATGAGTGTGTTTCTAGGGTTCCTCAGAGTCTGTAAAACTGTGGTTTCTCTTAGAAACAGCTTTGAAGTCCCATGCAGAACTGAATACTTAAGTCATCAGTTTATAAACAGACATATTTATTATGTGTTTACTCTGGGTTTAAAAAATTTGCATTGGTTAACAACGCTTTAAGCATTTTAATGAGACATTCCTCTCTGCCTCTGCATTATGGATGCTTCCGAGACAAGTATCACAACTTCCTAATTAGTCATTTACCACACGAAGGTGAGCTCCCTTCCCTAGACAGACGCTGCTGGAAAATGTCACTTTCAATTTAAAAATAACCGGGCGCTTCACGCGTTAAATAATTCAGACATGGCAGTTTGAGTAGGAAATCGGGGGTGGAGGGCTGGGGGTAATTGTGTGAGGACTGTCCCCTCTGTGTCCGTAGTGCAACACGTCCGGACCGGGACCTGCGAGGTGGTGGCCATTCACCGGTGCTGCAACAAGAACAAGATTGAGGAGCGATCGCAGACTGTCAAGTGCTCCTGCTTTCCCGGTCAGGTGGCTGGAACCACCCGGGCCGCGCCCTCCTGCGTTGACGGTACTTCCCTTTGAAGGACGTCTTGCTGCACACCAACTGGCATGCAATTGACTGCCTCTGTAGCTTTTGTAGTTCCATTACACTGTACTGCGTAGTTGTGTTTGTGGAACCTGTAAGATTCGGCGAATGTTATTCTCATTCGGAGCACAGTTTTTTGTTTGCAACAGCCAGAATTGACAAAGATCATCCTCTGATTTTAAATTAACAACGGTTTTCCATAATTTCTATATGTTACTGCTAATGCGTTGATGAATACGCCTGTGTATTGCTATGCCATACAATGTAATGATGTAAATCTTATAAAAAGCCACAGATAATATACACTAGTAGCCAAAATTGTGGAAACATATAGCAGTTTTGGCATTACGCTTTAAAAATTACTACAGGAATATTGGCGGTAATATTTATAAAATCAAAGAATGTTACAAATATCATACATAGGACTGTCATACTGCAGGGGCTGACAGTGAGGCATGACGTAGGTAGAAAGGACAGCCCAGGACAGGAACGGTTTTGCAAGGGTAAAACCCCATGTGGGGACTTTATTATCACCAGGAGCGGGGCACACGGACAATGACAGGCTACAACTGCAACATCAATGACCGGCAGGGAAACACAGGACTGGGGAACTTTTATACATTGGAACACCTAGGAAATGAACGAGGGGCACCTGTGGCTGATTAACAAGGGGCAGGAACACGAGGTAATGACAACGCGTGGCAGGCGTGGCTGACTAGCAGCCCCACCTATGGGAAACATAGGGAACAGACTGGTAGGGCAGGGCTGGACATGACAAGGACGATTAACTAAATAACTGGAGCAACGGTTGAATGAAGTTCTGCAATGTATAAAATTGGAAGTGTTTCCACAATTTTTGCCACTAGTGTACAAAGGCACCCACCTTCCAGCTGCTTCAGTAGCACAGGGTTGTGGAGAGCCTGGAGCCTATGCAGCATGCAAACTCCATACTAAGGCAGGAGCAGGACTCAGGCCCCCTAGCCCTGGAAGTGTTTTGAGCACATTTTACTTGCAGCCCAATGCATCAGTGCAGGGGTAAGTAAGGTGTATTCCGATCAATCATCACATTACAAACACCTGCCTAATATTGTGTAGGTCTCCTTCATGCCGCCAAAACAGCTCTGACCTGTTGAGGCATGGACTCCACAAGACCTCCAAAGGTGTCCTGTGGTATCTGGTTCCAAGATGTTAGCAGCAGATTCTTTAAGTACTATAAGTTGGGCTTGGACTTATTTGTCCAGCACATCTCACAAACACTTGATCAGATTGAGATTTGGGTAATTTAGAGGCCACATCAACACCTGGAACTCTTTTGCATATTCTTCACACCATTCCTGAACAATTTTTGCAGTGTGACAGAGTGCATTATCCTGCTGAAAGAGGCAGCTACCATCAGGTAATACTGCTGCCATGAAGCGGTGTACTTGGACTGCAGTAATGTTTAGGTAGGTGGTATGTGTTAAAGTAACATCCATATGAATGCCAGGACCCAAGGATTCCCAGCAGAACACTACAAAGAGCATCACACTGCCTCTGCTGGCTTGCTTTCTTCCCATAGTGCATCCTGGAACCACCCCTTCCCCAGGTAATACACAACATACCTGGCCATCCAAATGATGTAACAGAAAATGTGACTCATCAGACCAGGCCACCTTCTTCCATTTCTCCATGGTCTAATTCTAATATTCATGTGCCCATTGTAGGCATTTTCAGTGGTGGGTGGGGTCAGCATGGGCACTCTGACCAATCTGTGACTACACAGCCCCAATGCATCAAGCTGCAATGTACTGTGTGTTCTGACACCTTTCTGCCATAGCCAGCATTAACTTTTTCAGCAATTTGTGCTACAGTAGTTCTCCTGTGCAATCCAACCAGACTGGCTGGCCTTCGCTCCCCACGTGCATCAATGAGCCGTGGGCACCCATGACCCTGTTGCCAATTCACCAGCTGGCATCCTTAGACCAATTTTGGTAGGTACTGACCACTACGTCCTGGGAACCCCCCACAAGACCTGCCATCTCAGAGATGCTCTAATCCAATCGCTCAGATCCTTATGCTTGCCCATTTTTCCTGCCTCCAACACATCAACTTCAAGAAGTGACTGTTCTCTGGCTGCCTAATATATAACGGCACCCTTGACAGGTGCCATTGTAGCAAGATAATCAATGTTATTCACTTCACGTGTCAGTGGTTTTAATGTTATGGCTGATCGGTGCATGTTACACTAATTAAAGTGTGAGGTGTAAGTCTAGGAAAGTTGAGGACAAGAAATTTTAAGCGGCTGCACTATGTTTTTGGTTCAGCTTTTATCTGACCTTCCTGGGACAACACTGAAATAATTGGACTTCACAGTTCAGTAACAGTTGGAAACAGACCACTATACAGTAACGAGGAAGTGTCCCATCATAACAGGGGCTGAGAGTTGACAGCCTGGGTAGTGTTTTGCAGAGTGTTTTTTGTTTGTTAATGTATTATTCTAGCTGTGTGTCTGTCCTCCTCATTTGCCCCTTGACACATTTGGCCACCTGTCTAATGCCCGCTCATCCTCTCCGCTTCTCTCTTTCGCTCCCCTCTCCCAGCCTCCATCGTGGAGCAGAGGTGGTGGTGTCAAATGCACCCCTGCCTGGATGGAGAGGAGTGCAAAGTCCTGCCCGATCTCAAAGGCTGGAGCTGTGCCACCGGCAACAAGATCAAGACCACCAAGGTAGGTCCCCAGATGGCCCAGGAAGCCCGAGGACACAAGGGGACATGGTTCGGGGGTCCAGGCGGTATGCGTTTTGGGGCTGGTGGGTATTTTTAACTGGGAACATGACATGGACACACACAAAAATACATGTTCCCTCCTGGGTTCGCTGACATTAAAAAAACGTCAGAAAATACAAAGTTATGTGCTCAGAAATAAAAAAGGGTTTTTGTGTATTAAAATTTGGGAAAATCCAGACGTATTCATCTCTTTTGAGGTGTTTCCCATTTTTGAACTCTTTAGTTGCTCGGTGAGCCTGAATTTCTATGCAGGTAAATTACTATTAGTGCTGACTAATCTCAAAGGGGCTTCCTCCTTTTTCTGCTTCTCCTCCGTAGCTGTGCCTTTTCCCTGCTCGGGTCCTTTCTGATTTTTCCCTCTTTCTCCATCTCCCTCTCCCTCTGTCAGTCATGGCCTTACACCTGAGGAAGCGGTATGTTAGTAACCTTTCTCACGGTGCTGCGTTTGCAGCCGTAAGCTCACCGGGGATCTGACGCTGCTGCTTTAAGGGGGCCACTCATTTGGTTGTTCATCATGCTAATATGTTATTTACGTTTGTTCGGTTTCCTTGATTGAACAAGTGTTGCTGTCCTCATTACACTAATTGTTGCGCCGCAAGGTTGGTTTTCCCAACACCCTGATATAAATATTCATAGAAATAGAGATGCCGTTACACGGAAGTAAATTCAGGTTTAAAAAACGACTGTGTACCTGCAGTGCTTATTCAGAACCTGACTAGCAGTCTTGGCTGTCATTTGCTTAAATATGCCAAATTACGAAGCTTTACCTAATGTTTAGTCTTTGTTGTATGACATTAAACTGTTTTTTTTTCCTCCTCTGCTAATATAAAATTTCGTTAAGATTTCCTCGGACAGAGACCAGCTTTGGTAACCTTGACATTTCAAGCTAGCAGTACCAGGTAAAAAGTTTCTTTTATTACTTTCAAAATTCAATCTGTTCCTCTGAGTATTAATTGCCTATTACGAACTTTCTTGCGAGAATAATTCACTGAAGCTTGCTTTACAGTTACAGCAGTTAGTATGAATTGAGGTTGTATTGCTTTTCCACTGTCTAACGTGTCCGGAGTGCAAAGGTTTGTATTATGAACCATTCGAAGCCAGTCTATAGTCGTCTGTCTTGTGTAAAGTGCAAGGTATGTACAAATTACAGAAATACAGAAACCTATTTATGAGACCTCTACATATATAAGGTGCCCCGTGCTGCTTGTAGAACTCTGTTTATTATTGATTTTACTTTTACGTTTGATTTTATAACTTCATTCAGTTCCACCGAGAGTGAATTTATTTCTGTCATAAGCTATAATCACATCATGTTTCAAAATGTTTTTAAACTCATATTAATGTACTTACTGTATGTAAAAATAAAATGTAGCAATTGTTAATTAAAAAAATAGTTTGCCGTTTAAAAATCTGTAAATGCACATTGGATATTGGAGGATATTAGTAGACTAACTGAGGTTATGCATTTAAGATACATTTATGTAATGGCTTTAAGAGTAAGGTGAAACTTGATTTACAGAGCTGTGCCTTTCATGTTCCATGTTCATTTTATTGTTCTCTCTGAATGAAAAAATTCAATCTCCAGTATATATAACATAGTATATTGACACTTAATATAATTACTTAAATATCAAATATGAGACTTGTGTATTTCGAGTTTAACCTTAAACTTTAAATTTAACTAAGTTTAAATCAATTTTCTTAAAACTCCAATGCATAGTTTTGAATATTATTCGGTACTGTCATGGTGTGTTCTCAGACTTTTCCTTTTATTTAAAGTAACATTCTCACACCTGAATGTTCTGCATGGTTTCTGCAGACACTAATACAAATGTGTACAGGAACCTTTCACAGGAACTTTATTAGGAACATCTTCCCGATTATGCCAACAGCCTGCTCGTACTCACAGAAACGCTTGAATTCAACACACAAAGCACGTGTACTGGATCAAGAGGTTCACTCACCACTTCACAAAGCTTTAGAATGGGCAATACGCGTGAAATGAGCAGTATTGAATGTTATGATTGTTGCTACCAGGCTCAGAGACAGCCACGGTGCTTGGATTTTTTTGTCGTACGTTGTGTAGGGTTTATGGAGGATGGGCTGAATACGTACAAAAACGATCCAGCCGGAGGAAGACCTGAGGGCAGAAAAACATCTCGTTGATGAGGGCGGTCAGAGGGGAATGGCCAGACTCATTAAAGCTAACTGGAAGGCCACAAGTGCAAAAATGTCATGGACCAAACTACATACGGAAAGTTTCTAGTATATTATTGAGTCCATGCTTCGAAGAATTCAGTTACATCTGTAGGCAAAATGAGGGGTCCTACTCACTGAGCATATATAATGTACATATTTTTGTTATTTGGAATCCCTTAAATTATAAGGTTACCTGTCAAAACAAACCAGGCCTATTGTACTCTTTGTCTTTACATGCTGACAATGACTGTAAGTCAGTCTTTAGTTTTAAACAGTTCTGGAATTTATCATCAATCACAGTGACATTTTGGAATTAAAGTGTCTCTGCATTAAAGTGGATTTATTGCAACTGGCACATGGAGAGAGTGTTACAAAATATGCAAGTGACGATGCTAACCCTAAATAGCTAACAGAAGCACTGTCTGGACTTAATAGATTCATTTCGAAGCGTTAAGCTATCATTTATCAGATGCAATTTTCACAGATCACGTTTGCCTGTGAACTAAGGTTAATATAAACAACGTCGCTATCAGAACCTCAAAAGCCCTAAGTTGCATTTCAGTGTGATTTTATGTTATTTGACATTTTTACTATGCAGTATATGGCTATTTTGCCTTATGAAAATATAAAATATGAGATCATAAACATTTATGCTTGTGCCACATACTAATAACTGTTTTTAAATTTATTCTTATTAGAGTGATAATGTTTACTAAATAATTGCATCATTACTGGCATTTTGTGTTGTCACTTTTGTCATCTTGCTCTTTTGTCGTTGGCCTTGATAAGCATGCATTTTAACCTATTTAACTTGTTACCATTCATTTTCTAGGTTTATTTATTTTTAAAAGAATGTCTTCACCTTAGCTACCTGTAAGTTTTAGTTAAAGGGGCCCTATTATTATTTTTTAATTTTTTTAATTTTTTTTTTTTTTATTCTGCCCACCACCACCCCCCCTCTTCGGAGGACAACTTTATTTTACATTAAATTAAAGGTACAGTGTGAAGAGTGTGGCCACTCCGAACTCACCCGTCCTAATACCGTGATTAGGAAAAAAAAAAAAAAAATTAAAAAAAGGGGG
>JAAGVU020000061.1:27049828-27102153 GCA_011763525.2 Mormyrus iriodes | reverse complement strand
AAAAAAAAAAGTACATTAAAAAAAAAAAGGGGGGGGGGGAGAACACAAAAACAACAATCTTAACAATAACAGACATTAATTACCATAGGGAGAAGGGAAAGAAAAGAAAGAGAAGAAGGAAAAAAAAAAAACAACAAAGGTAAACAGAATTGATAATAAGAGTAATAATAACGGTGGGAAGGAGACAACAAAGTGTGGGAGAATACAAACAACCATAAAAAGCATACAAGGACATCAAACAACAAAAAATATAAGAACCATTCACAACAATAGTCATAATTAACATTAACAACAATAGTAATAATAATATTGATGTTACCAATAGGTATCATATATATGTAGCATACACACGCGTGATCCTACACATATACATGTATATATCAATCCCTATGTCTATAACAAACTCTAAAAAGAAATAGTAATGATGATACTGATCGCTCAGCCTCCTGTGCGCCCATTCTTGTATATGCAAGTGTAGGTGTGAACTGATTTGTTATTGGATGTGCTGGCATTTGATGCCGTCAGGGGACGTGACAGCGGCCCCCCCACACCCACGGGCCCACGGCGAAGGCAGGGGGAACCAGGCAACCGAGGCCTTAGGGGGGCCCTATTATGTTCATTTTCACTGTTCATGATTTTATTTTTGGTCTAAAGTTCTCATACAGATCTCTAGTCACTATGTACAGTATAACTGTCTGAACTGATCTATTAGAGCTTTAAGCCCCACCCCTGATGAGCCCAGTGTGCTCTGATTGGTCAGCTTGTCCTACACGTTCTGCCCCTGTCAGAAAAAGTTGCTGCACAGACTGTGGGATGTGTGAGGGTGTGCCAAGCTTGCAGGTTGGGTGGCCAATAAGGATTGTGTTATGAGGTGACCTCACCATGTGATGGAAGTAAGCGCTGGAATTCCAACAAAGCGTTTCAGGCAGATTAGAAAAGAATGGGTTTTGTGGTGAGTTACTCCCTTTGGTGTGTACTTTGGGCCTTAAGATTCTGCAGACTGTTTACATGCACATAAAGATATTTAACACACTAAAGGAAAGGGAAAAACCGGAAAAGCATTATTGGGCCTCTTTAACGCTTAGCATTTCCAGCTGTGGACTAACGCAGGTCTGCCGTGTCTCTTTGCAGGTAGAGTAATGTGATGGCATCAGTCAGCTCTGCAGCTTCAAGATTACTGTAAATATAAGTGGCCGGTGTGGTGAAGACCCCTCAGCCTCTTGGCTCCTGAAACGGACTGAACAGAGCTCATGGAGCAGCCTGGAGAAGTACAGTGTAAGAAGCAGTGATCGGGAAAGGAGACCATCCTCTTCTCTTCTACAGTCTTCACAGTGTTGGACAAGTTCATGTCTTTTATAAACAAACAACCAGTTCTTCTCGTAGTGGTATTTCTAATGGTAATTAAGTATGATGGTGAACCAAACAATTAATGACCCACATATACATAGTAATTAAGTGCTCAGTTTGGTTATGAAGCTTCTTTCTCTGAAATGCATTATGTGTATAAGGAAACCTTAGCTGCTCTCCAAAAATGTTTCTGTTTTATGAAGATGAGAGGATAAATAGTAAATCTGGCTATAAATTAAAGAGCCGGATTATTGAAAGCCGATGAAAGCCAATTTATTAATATATACTTATTTAATGATGCTTTTTCAGCCGGTTGCTTTTATCTTTACCTCGCTGATGCATTTTTACTTGTGAAGTGATCAATAACATTATATAATAATAAATTATGGTTGTAATCATTTCCTAATGTCAACGAATGAATGTCTTTATTACCGTCTTTTGCTCTGCATGCTTTATGTTCTCATGACCTCATCAGCACCACACACCTAAAAGTGGAATTACCAACCATCTTAAAAAAGCAGGCTCCATCATTTTTTTCCTTATACTTGCGCCTGCCCTGTAGGTGCCGCTGTAGTTCAGTGAGGGTGTCCAGGATTCACACACCAGAAGTGTCTGGTGCTAAAATCTCCCTGATAGTTACATGCTTCCACAGCACCTGTTTGGCCTTGCCTATCACACTTCACGTCAAAATAATTAGCAAGCTATCATCAGCTCAATCTCCTGGTATGCTAAAAGTTATCCATCTTTTGCCATGGGCCTATGATATCTGCCTCTAATTTTTCCCTTTCACGCATTTGCCGATGCACACGCAGTTTTCCATCGGCATAACTCCGAATGAGAGACCAGCTAAATTAAAACAGGTGATTGGGTTTCTGAAATTGGGGAATACACAATATCAGTGTCACATTCAAGTGCTCAGATCACTGACCTACCCCAAAAAAAAAACAAATTACATGCCTCCATTGTGTAAATGTATGATGATTCCATTTTCGCTGTTTTGTCTTATGTAAATGATTACTAAAATCAACCAAGGGATAACTATGAATTACTCTTTGGTGCATTACTGCAGTATTACATCAAGTTTAAGTGATGCTATTTTATTTACTAGTGTTCTTACAAGAAATTTTTAAAAAATCCAATTTTTTCCATACACTGAATATGAGCCCGTCTGACTGCAGTTGGGTAATTAGATGTGTTGTCATGGGAACTTATTCCATAGGAGTTCCATTAAAAGTGACACGTAAACCAATGGCAATCTCATTGCTATGTCTGAACCTCGATTTATTGAATACTTCTACATAACAGGGACTTGGGGTGTTTTAGGGAGCAAAAATATTTTTTAGAAATATGGATCGGACTCTCGAATAATTTTATTCTCTTAGAATATTCCACTGGAGAATTTCATGTAGCAGATTTATAATGGTACCTTATGAAGAGACTAGGAGTTACCTGCCTTTTGCTCTCAGTGCCTTAAGTACAGCCTCTCCTTTTCTTGTGCTCAGCAAATCTTGTCTTTTCTTCTAATCCAACCTCGCCCCGTTGGCCCCCCAACTTGTCTATCCTGTTCTTGAAGTTATGTTGAAACTGTAACCCTGCTATTTTGTTGGTAGTCGTATAGATACTGTCTCAGTTCTCCAGAGATGTGGGCCGAAAGGAATCAGTAAATCTGAATTAAATCAGTAGATCTGAAATTACTTTTTTAAAATTCACAACCAGCACTCTGCGTACTCTCTTGCCCTCTCTGCAACACCCATCCACGCCTCTGAAAACCCACAGATAAATATCAAATACACAAAAGTATTACAGTGTTTTACACAGACATATTACATTCTCCTTTTGTATGAACATAAAAATATGAATCAATTTTTTTATCCCAAACAGACAATTTGATGTGAAAATTAGGCCTATCAGTTTGCCTTGATTATAAGCGTTCATTAATATTATAAGGCTTTAAAAACGAATGGATAAATTTCACATCTGACTGTTCTGAGCATGACCTCGCTTATATCTATGGTATATCTATGGAATGAAACCCCAAACGTGTTTGGTGCATTGCACCCTGGGATAACACAGAGGTTAGCTGGGTGCAGCTCTGGCAAGATATACGGATTTCCCTGAACTGTAGACCCTATTAGAGATGGCCTGAGAAGAGCATTTTCCTTTATAATGATCTAGGAATATGCAATATGATTACAGCAATACTTTACAGTATGCTTGAACCAAGCCAGCATACTTATGAAAAAAATGACTGGATGAAAGAATCAGCCAAGTGAGCATAAGTGTGGATGTTGCTGTAGAATAAGGTCCCATTAACATGTAACTGGGATAATTAAAATATGAAAAATCTCTATAAATCCCAGCAAACCGTATTCCAGGCGCTCAGGGAAACCACAGTGTAGTAAAGTTTATTTCTTTACTTACAGAGACACCGCAATAATGAGCATTAAAATAACTGCACCAAAGTTCCACCAGATTTACCAACAAAAACAATCGTCATATACGGTCCCCAGGTAAGCCATTGGAGAATAGCAAATTTAATACATCAAAATGATAATGCCAGTAATAAGAACAACAGAGCATAACACTGCATATTCCCAGAGTAACAGACTGATTAGTTAGTAAGTACTGATTATTCTATCACACTGGGCCAATGTGTGTAAATTTTTCGAATGCTGTTTAATTTTTCCTGCCTGTCCCTGGCTCTGCACCTTCATCACGTTTGAGAATGTGGAGGATTACCTCTAGCTGAAGGATCAACACATGAGAAAGAGGACTTTATCCTACATAAAACATGTACACACTTTGCACCAATATCTATACCCACCTTAAACATCAGCTTGATTTTAGGAAGCCATATTTCGTATGCAAATAATTTTACTGTTATTTGCTGCTTAATTTACTCCCTACTCTGTAGCCCAAATGCCAGGAGGCATTTCAAAAGTCCCTTAAATTCTACTGAGAGTTTCAGTCCATCTTTTGCTAATCAGTGAGGGGTGAAGGGATCACTCCTTCCTGGTTCATGAACTCTCATTGTATTTCTATTGAACATATTTCTTAAACTTTATATTTTAATAACCCAATAATAATCCAATCCATGATGGTCGCGAAACTCCATTTCAAGAGTTTATCCATCTTTACAGCTTCAAATGGGATAGACAAAGTCAAATAACAAATAATCTGTAAATAATAAGGTGATAATTTAACAGTAAAACAATGGTAATAGGTATGAATTTATTTCTGCATTCACAGCTTTAATGAAACAAACTCTTCCGTAGGGTGACTATTTTCTTTCATATTACGATGAGACAAGTAGCTGTACTTTGCGACATTACCCTTTTGACTATATTGGTGCAGATGCAACCAGCCACCAGTAAAAAGTGTCATACAGAGCATGGTAAAGTATGTGGAGCGCAATGTTCGTTTCACCATTATCGTGAAATATCATTCCTCAGATACCACAGCAAAAACTGTTACAGGGTTTTCTGGCGTCTCTTGTATTGTGTCCTTTCCTCAAGTGATACTAGACTTTAAGATCTCTATAAATATTCTGCCCCTCACCGAGTGCTAACATGCAGTAATTTATTCGGAGCTTCAGCCCTTGAGCTGTGAGGTGACAGTGCTACCTCCTAATAGGAAATGGAGCGCATGTCAGCTGTGCTGGGCTTGTACATTTGATTCCTGTCCCAGTGCTGCGTGTGGATGTGGCAAATTCGCAGCCTGTTCCTGTGCTCGTGTAAGTTTCCTCTGGGTACTCCAGTTTCCTTCCACAGTCCAAGGTGAATCATGTATTTAACTTGCCCTTAATGTGTGATAGTCTGTGTGTGTGTGTGTGTGTGTGGGGGGGGGGGGTCATTTATATATTACACTGTGGGGACCAAATGTCCCCAAAATGTGACAAAAACCCATTCTTTTGACATTGTGAGGACCATTTTTTCGGTCCCCACAAGGAGAACTTCAATTTTATAAAAATCTGCGAATGCAATCAAAAAGCTAACATAAACAAAAGATTTGCATTTTGTTTGGTTACTTATGGTTAAGGTTAGGGCTGGGTACGGGTTAAGGTTGTCATAGTTAGGATTAAGGGTATGCCCAAAAGGATATATGGGGAGAAAAACATGAGTACATGGACTGGATGTGTGTGTGTGTGCCCTGTGAGGGACTGGCCTCCCATCTACAGCACAAATATATTTGTATAATAATAATAGTAATAATAATAAATTATTATTATTGTTGTATTTTAATGCCCACCATTATCATGAATAAATAGCTTGTGCTATCAGTGGGAGACAGGGAAAGTTGAATACTTCAATAAATAAATGTAATGAAAAAAGCAATAAAGCTTCAGACTGTAGAGTTTATTACTATGATCTGTCGAAGCTTTCAAGCTTCTGCTATTGAAACCAGAAACATGTTCAATGAAATTATTTTTTATAACACCTGGCTTTTGTTTCTTAAGGACAAAGTACACTTTCTGTTTTATCTCCAGTTTCTTAACTATCATTTGTTCGGATTCCCTGTTTATAACACAGAGGCACATTCATTATGAACATCCACTGACCATCCAAACTGCTTATCTAGTTCAGGGTCAAGAGGAGCCTGGAGCCTATAGCAGGAAGTAGAAGAGACAGAACAGCAGGCCTGGGGGTTTGAGTCCCAGCCCTCGTCTAAGTGCATGGACTTTGCGTGTCCTGCAGGTTCCCTTCAAGTTCACTGTTTTGCTTCTGTAGTCCAAAGACTTGCTATAAGGTGAACTGGCATCTCCAAATTCCATGTTGCTCGTATGGCGTGTGTGTGTTCCCTGCGATGGGCTGGCAGGCCATCCAGAGAGTCCACTGCCCTGTTCCTATCCTTCCTGGGATGGGCTCCAAGCCCCCCCCCCGCTACCTTGAACAGGATAATCCATTGGAAGGAGGATTGCTGGATGTAATTCACTCGAAGTTTTTGGAATGGGGGTGAAAACTGGACTCCCCACAGTAAACCCATACTCCAAAGGGAAAACATGCAAAATGAACACACACTGGAAGGTGGTGGGATTCAAACCCCCTCAGCAGAGATCTTTAAACCACATGTGTCCAGGCACTGTTACCTACTTTGTGCCTGTTTGTGTGAGAACTAACTTTGGGGAAAAAGTTTAAAAATAAATGTTCCCGAAACCCAACTGGAATTAGAATGGGGGGGATTCAGCGGGGGTCAGAGAAGAGTTGCTGGCTAGGATCCCTTCATCTAATTACTGCATCATTAGGGTACGTCTTTGTCTCTGTTCCAGACACCTTTCAGAAGATAAAACCTTGACAGGGTCCTGACCTGAGATAAAAGCGGGGTTGGGGGGGGGTAGTGAAGATGGGGCAAGTTCATGAGAAGTTCCTGTTGGTCCTCAGCTTGCTGTGTTCCACTCGCACAGTGCAGATAATAAGCCCGGCAAAGCTGCTGCTCTTTTATTACAGGTTCGGCAGTCCACAGGGACGTGGGCCGGGCAGAAGCAGATCGACACCTTAATCCCCTTCGCCCCCCCTGCTGCCGCATTGTTCCTTTTGTTCTTAAGCCAGCCAGTCTCATTAGATGACTCTATCTGGCTGCTTGTGCTGCCCCACATGTCTGCAGGCCTTTTGTGGGGGGGGGGGCATGCTGTGCTCAGCAGGATGAGAAGACAGGGATGCATTGCCCTGTAGCTGGCCTACGGAGCCGTGTGTTACAGGTGCGACGACCTCCAGGTGAGACAACAGCAGCCGAGCTGTAGTGTTGTGCCTCACAGCGCTGGCTGAATCTGGGCTCCATTTACATACCCAACCAGCTAGCCTGGTCAAACAGCCTGTGTATGTTTACATACATGACTGGCAAACAAAAACCTATACACGTGCAGTCTTGGACAGATCATAACCCTAACCCTAACCCTAACCCTCCACTCATCCACCTTCCATAACTACTTAAGGTGGTTGTGTATGACATCATATGGCCATAATCACCATATCGGCACTCCTGTGCAGGGTCCCCAAGGGAAACTTTTTCATTTGTTCTGATCCCACTTATTGTCTATGATTGGTTGACATAATGTGATGCTGTGGGGCTGGTAAGCGGAACTAATTAAGCAGTTACCAGCATCCTTTGCACTGCACCCCACTTTAAATAGTATTGTGTATCTGTGTATTTCATAGTAAATGTCATAACTATGTAATGTTTGCCGCGGAATGCATGTGTTTTGTCAGCGGGTAGCTGTGAGTGTTGTGTAAATTGTCGGCTTCCCTGTCTGTGCCGCTGCTAATATTAAACCAATAGTGGCTGTTAATAAAGAGAGCAACTTCCATTTTAAAAGTACCATCATCTTCCTTATTAAAGTGACTCAGCCAGTCACTACAATACATTTATTTGACCTCTGTATGTGGGTTTGCTGCATCAAAAACATTCTGCATCCTCTAAGGTTACGGTGTGACAGATAGAATGACCAAGGTGGCCACGTCGTTTTAAGTTTGTGATAGATTCTTCTTGGCGATGTTTTCGATTTCATTTTGTCCAGAAGTTGTTTGAATTGTTTTGAATTGACATATGTATATTCTTGTTGGTACATAGGCTGTATTTATTGGATGTATATTGTCTGTAAATAACATGTTCATTTCGTATGTGGTATGTATGTATGTATATATGTATGTATGTCTGTTGCCTGTACAGAGGAGAGATACCATCAGCCGGAGCCAAATTCCTTGTGTGGATTGACATACTTGGCCAATAAAGCTGATTCTGATTCTGATTCTGAATTATATGGTCATATTTAGGGTTGTGGTGAGCTTGGAGCCTATCTCAAGGACAGGGCATGATCCAGGGGACGCCAGTCCATTGTAAGATGCACAGTCACACCCTAATGGCAGTTTAGAGATGCCAATTCAGCTAACAGCGAGTTTTTGGACAGAGGAAGGAAATGAAAGGGCCTGCTGGAAATCTGTACAAAACTTCATGTAGAGAGCTGAGGCACCATGCCATCCATTCATACCCAGAAAAATTAAAACTATAAGCTAGCAGCCATTGTTATTAATCAGTCTTTATTTGTAGAGAACTGTTCTAACCACAGGGTTTTCAAAGTACTCAACGTTCAAAAGTTCAAAGTGTTTTATAGATATTTTAAAAGGAGAAAAGGAAAGGAATAAAAATAAGCACAGAGGAAAATAACAATAAGCCAGAAAGAAATCAAGACTAGATTAGACAATGGGCCTAAATTATCTTGAGTGAATTTGTTTGTTTTATGATAAACAGGGACCTTGCCGGAGCACCTGTATGAATACATTACCGAGACTAATTTACATTCACGGGATGCTTTCCTCGTAAACGTCATCTTCCTTTTCAAAGAAAGTGGATGGTGTGCCTCCCGTTCCAGAACTGAATGGTACAACTTTCCCGCTGTAGCAAATTAAAGTCATTAAAGTCAGTAAAGTGCATTTAGAGCGTGGTAAAAAATATTACCCCTTGGGATGGGCCGGAGGAGCAGAGACCCGACGCAGGATTCGCTTGGATAAAAACCACAGGTTGAACAAAGAAACAGTGCACATGAAAGAGTCAGCATTTCTTGGGACGTTGAAGGTCCTGGTTGTCTATGGGTCCGTTTTGAATCCACCATCCACTGGTCTGTAACTTTAAAGACTTCTTTTCACTCAAATAAAAAAGGAGAGCCTTAAAGGAAACTTGCGATAAGACACAAAAAATGGCAAGAAGGAATTAAGTATTTGGTGGCCCCTCTGACAGGCACTAGCTGTGGAAATTGGCCAATTTACTTTTTTATTGTGGCTGCGCCATTCGGTCCCCAGGTCCCTGGGAAATGTCTGCCTTGGGACTGAGACACGCTCTCACCTCATTTCCATGTGTTAGCCACTTTGTTTGTTCATAAAAGCTGCCAGTTCCACTGTACAACCTATAAACCTGACTGCCGTAGACCAGCTAATTGAGTTTTTTGGTGGGAAAGTTAGATTATCTTTAGAGGAAAAACAGAAAGGAATCATAACAAAGCTTCTCCAAAGTACACTAAATGGCCAAAAGTACTGGGACACCCCACCATTACAGCTACAGGAACTTTTATGACATCTCATTCTAAATCCATAAGCATCAATATGGAGTTAGGCCCCCCTTTGCAGCTACAACAGGTGCCACTATTTGAAGAAGTCTTTACACAAGTTTATGGAGTGTGTCTGTGGAAATTTTTGCCCCTTCATCCAGAAGAGCATTTGCGAGGTCAGGCACTGATGTTGGACGTAAAGGTATGGCTCGCAATCTCTGTTCAAGTTCATCCCAAAGGTAAATCGATGGGGTTGAGGTCAGGGCTCTGTGCAGGACAGTCAAGTTCTTCCACACCAAACTCACCCAACCATGTCTTTATGGACCTTGCTTTGTGCACTGGGGCACAGTTATGCTGGAACAGAAAAAGGCCTTCCCCAAGTTGTTCCCACAAGTTGGAAGCATACAATTGTCCAAAATGTCTTGATATGCTGAAACATTAAGAGTTCCCTTCACTGGAACTAAGGGGCCAAGCCCAATGCCTGAAAAACAACCCCATAACATTACCCCTCCTCCACCAAACTTTATAGTTGGCACAATGAACAGGTAACGTTCTCCTGGCAGTTGCCAAACCCAGACTCGTCCATAAGACTGTCAGACAGAGATTGTGATTTGTCACTCCACAGAACATGTTTCCACTGCTCCAGAGTCCAGTGGCGGCCTGTTTACACCCCTCCATCTGACGCTTGGAATTGAGCTTCGTGATGTAAGGCTTTCATGCAGCTGTTCAGTCACGGAAGCCCACTCCATGAAACTCCTGGCACAGCGTTTTTGAGCTGGGGTTAATGCCAGAGGAAGTCTGGCACTCTGCAGTTATTGAGTCAACAGAGCGTTGGCGACTTTTACACACTATGCCCCTCAGCACTCTATGAACCCACTCTGTTACTTTACGTGGTCTGCCACGTAGTGGCTATGTTTCTGTTGTCCTTAAATGCACTTACAGTTAACCATGGAATATCTAGTAACGAAGAAAACTTCACAAACTGACTTATTGCCAAGGTGGCATCCTGTGACCACACTTTCACTGAGCTCTTCAGAACGACCCATTCTTTCACAAATGTTTGTAAACCTGACTGCATCACTAGGTGCTTGATTTTATACATCTGTGGCAATAGATCTGAACGAAACGCCTGATGATTGAGAGGCGTGTCCAGTACTTTTGTCCATAGAATGTAAGAATCTAAAACAGGTTGGCGTGATAAAGCTGCAGACAAGCTGTTCTCCCCCATTAGGATTTATTTTCAGTTCAAATTAATACAACCGGTCGAAACAGCATTTTCCAGTTGCCAGTTTAACAGTTCTTTTACAGTGTTTGCCTTCAGCTGAAAACAAAAGGATCAAAGAATCAGTTCATTGCAATAACAGTATTTATTCTGCACCCAGAGAAATCAGAATGCCTAAAATCAGATAGTGTAAAGTAAGCAAATTGCTGATTCAATAAAGCGGAGGATGAAATGGCAGAGAAACAGAATGAAAGGTAAACTTGCAGAAAGGAAGTTTACCCACTGTAATTTTGTCATGGGCTATAAAATGATAAACTCTTTTTTTGTCAGGGTACGGAAAGAAGATTACAAAAAAAGAGTTCCTGTTGCATCAAAAACAAATAAATTAATACACCCCTAACACCTATAAGACAACTGGTGATGAAAGCCACACCCTTGATAATCAGAACACACTCAGACATCCGGCTAGAAATTCAGTTAGGAAAAAATCCTAGACTCACCAGATGAACTGTCCCTCAGAGGGGTTGTACCAATGTTAGTATGGACTTTCAGATTATCTCTTATAGTCTCAGCTAAGTGATAGACTTTGAGGATCTAAATCTCACTGCACCGATCTATCTGCTGTGGCTCCGTGGAGTGTGTGTATGTGTGTGTGTGTGGGGGGGGGAAGGGTTTCTTGCCTGTTCTCAGGAACTGAAACCTTTACAGTCTCTCTGACATGATTAGCTAAAGGCTAGAGTGTCTAACGCTGGTAGCAAGTCACGCTCTTTCTAGATTCTGGGAGGTGCTGACATCATAATAAATTCTTCTCAATGATGACAAGCAATACAATCTCCAAAAGATAAGGGAAATAGGGAGGGGATATAAGGGATATGTGGTTGGCCTACGAGCGTTGAAAGGATTGAAAAGGTTTATTGTCATTTGTAATGAGTAATGAGTACAATGAGATGCTTACATTTGATATTCCTGCAGACATGCACACTGACACAGTGTAACAAGTCATAGGACAAGCACTTAGGTAAAAATATAAATATGAACACATAAATATGTATAAATATGAATATGGAGATATGGGTGTATCTGGAGGAATACATATGCTATAGATGTATAAAATATACATGTGTAGCAACAGACAATAGTGAAAATATAATGCAGAGTCAGAAAATACTCGTGGTTTGGGGATGTAATGTAAATTTGAGGCGATTTAATCATTATACCTGATCTGTTTGCATGCATTACTATGCCTTCCAGCATGTTCTCTGACTGGTACCTGGGGCCTTCTGGGAAAGACTCTAGACTCTGACCCAGATAACTGATTATGGAGAGTGGAGAAAGGATCTGTACATAAGTAGCTTATTCTGTTTCAACACTAATTTGTTGTTAATTATTCCTGTTTTCACAACACAGCATGCAGTAATGCACATAGTTGGTAAATGTGCCGTTCTTACCCAGACTTATCAGTATTCCCCACAAACCTAGGATCTTTTTCCTGCTATGATCTGACACAAGTTGTGAATTTAATGAGTATGGCACTTGTGTTAAATCTGATCTGTTCTCAGATGTTGTGATGTTTCTTTAAAAGTTGAAGGTGTATAGAATGTCAGTCCTCTAATGATGCACTTTTACATTTTTATGTACAATTTGTGGCAGGAATCTTTAATTTTTTTTTACTGTGATTGAAACAGAGTTTATTAAAAAAGATGCCATCCGTGATGCTTGACAATAAACCATCTCTATATGCATGCTTTATATTAGCAATTGAAGTTTTTGCTGTGAATGAATCCTGTGCATTTTCCAAGAAAATGGAAAAAAAGATGAGCAGGGTCAATGTCTCTAAGAAGAGGATTTGAAGGGTGAAATTTTCTGAGGTAGTCTGAGCCAAAGAACGTCCTCCAGCAGGTTTTAATTGCCTCCACGGGGGTGGAGGCTGGGGTCATTTGGCATGGCTGTGTTTTGTGCTGTGTTTGCATTGCTCTCTCCGTCTTTGCACTGGGACTTTGAGGCTCAATGATCCAGTCTGGAAATTGGCAGACATCCGGGGATGGTAAATCCTGGTACCCAAGTCGGCAGCATTGTTTAGTCTTCGAGTTGAAAAGCTCGTCCTCAAAGTCACCTTTAAAAGTACCGTCATATAACGAAAATTACAATACTAAAAAAAAAAAAATCCCCAAAATATTCATGGAAATTAAATCACAGTGATTTTCAGGATGACACGGCTCCCACATATACAATAGTTGGATATATTATAATTGAACAGAAATGAAACAGGTGAGATGTTCACTTTAAAAGGGTATTAGCATCATTACGCATTGGAGTATCTATTTACGGGGGTTTTATGAAATGTTGTGTTTGTGCTTTAACACCTTCTTATCAACCTTTAGTTACAGGCCTGGCCCCCTGCAGAGCCCCTTGGCCTTGTTATGGCCCAGCAGGAGTCACCCATTACAGTCTATTTAAAGTGGTTTCACGGAGCAGTGGAGAGGGAGGTGGCCATCTTGCTTTTGGGCGGCGGGGCCACTGGTCCCTGCCTGGATGTATAGCAGCATGTTACACCTTATGCGCCTTAAAGCAGAGCTGTGGTGCCGATTTTCAACACACTGTACTTCTGCTCAATATCACAGGGGAGACATGAACATGTAGCCCAAGCGTAAATAACTGCATGTTTACTTCAATGTTACATAAAAATAAATGCGGTTTAAAGTCAACATAAATGATCATTTTCAACAAAAGACCAATGTCCCCTGATTGCTTTTCATAGTGATAATTTTTTTTTCCTATAAGCAAAAAGAGTCAGGTTATATAGCTTGGTTTGAATTATTTCCTTATATAATTTGTGGCTGAACTAAAGAAACCATATAAAAAAATCACACTCCTTCTATGTCATACAGGGCAAAATAGCTGTGTTGATCAACAGTGGGGGACTTCATATGAGCATGCTGGGTATTTCTGGTAATTCTGAAAAACAAGCGGCTCACAGTCAATACAATAAACCAGTATAGCTACATGGAATCCATGTTTTGATGCAGATGGAATTTCAGCCTTCGTTCATACTGAAAATATGAAAAATGCATAAAGGTTTTTTTTCTACTTCTTACAGTATTTAAATCACAAAACACACATAACACAACAGAATTGCATAATTTGTGTAATAATAAAGGTTGTTTTACACTTAGGAACACTGATAACTGGCACTTTTTTTGTTTTCCTGTCTCAGGTCAGCAGGGTCGTGTAAATTGTTTTTAATTATTCCCCTTCATTATGCACTTCTCACCTCTTTGAAAGTATTTTTCAGACTGTGAATTGGTAGAGTGCTTGATTAGTACTTCTGCACATTAGACAAAACACAAGTGGGACACATTTTTCCCAACGGGGGGGTGGGAGTGGGCGGATCCTGTCCCAGGCAGCATAGAACTATAATGGTCACCAAGAACCAATCCATACCCGACCTGTACTGCGAACTGACGCTTTACCATTGCAAAGCATGCGAACTGGACACAAGCGGAACCCGCAATGACTTACTAGCAGGGCCAAAAGTGTGACCAAACTGAGCTGGTTGCGTTTCCACCATCTGATCGGTTGAAATACACGGAGATAATGGTGCTCTGCGCATGTATTATATGAAGGAAAAAGCGTATATTCTATGTTATTCATTATTAGTAGTATCGCACATTCCCGCATTCCCGAAAACTCGGAACTTAAAAATTGCCAACCTCCTACTTAAAAAAGTACTGTAGAACAACTGAACGGAATGGATTCGTAATGAAAATTTACGCAAGCGAATGCTAATTCCGGTAGAGTTTTATATTTTACTATCACGGTGATTCTCACAGATGTGCTAGAAGAAATTAGCACGCAGTAAAACAAAAATAATAATTGCACATAGTAAATCATGATGTACACTGTGTGAAGAGTAAATAAGCGTCTCTTAGGTTTTGCATCACTGTCGCTCTCCAAACCGAGCATCGGTTTCTGCAGTGGAAAACCAACGTAAGCTGGAACCGTGCTGTAACTAGTCTCTTTGCGGTACGGCGTGGCTCCTGTATGCTAGTGCAAAGGCGCCACAAGTCAGGGGTATATAAAGGGGCGCCGCAAAGCAGGGAACGTTAGGATGATTCCAAGAGCCTAAGAAATTTGTAATATAATTGGATCAGCCTGGGGGCCCAAAATCTCTAGGCATACTCTTGGAGATGCACACTATGGGTAATCTGGAGATGCCAGTTCATTAGCATACACCTTGTGCTACAGTAGGAAACCATGTAAACTTCCCACACACACACACACACAGGAGTTCAAACCTCCAAACCAGGAGGTGGGAGGCAACAGTGCTATCCACTGCACCAACACCCTGCTCACATTTTAAAATTCAAATGTTCCAAAGCTTTGCTAAAGCATTATTAATATGGGGAACACTTTGGGGAAAACTCAGTCTGTGTCTAATATGGCACTGAAACTCCTGCGTTGCAGAGATAATGTTAAATTTAGCAGAGTGTCGCAGTAAAACAGAACTTTTAATGGAATTAATCGTGCACTATTTGGGCTGCTCGACTACGGCAAAAATAATCAAAATTATTTTGGTCAGTATCACGATTATTTTACATAATTACTCATTGACTTTGGAAATATCATCCATGTATTGCATTTAGCTTGATGAAAAGGGGCTGGAAAGGGGTACGTTGGATTTATAACATAAGACAAACCGGGAGCATCATTGCCAATATAAACGGAGCACATTAATCATTTTATATATTATACTATTTTTTTTTGATGATCACCGGAAGCCAAAATTGTAACTGAAATTAAAATTCGATTAATTGCCCAGCCCTATGTGCAATACATTTAAAATTCACATTAAGCAAAATGACACATATATTTATACAGATAGGTCAATTGATAGATACGCAGACAGATTATATAACAAGCTACCTTTAAAGTTGATATTCAACTAGCATGAGATCCCATCATTTCAAACAAATGATAAATTTGAAAAAAGTCAGGCTGTAGGGAGTAAAAAAGCCGCTAAATCTACAGTAACCTCATTCCGTGCATTGTGTTAATATGTAGGCTGGACTGCTTACACTCAGGCTAGCTGCACTTTGATTAATAGCAGCCACAGTCCAGGGGAATTTCTGCTTCCTTCCCCAAGTGTGAACTCCTTTCTTTCATAATCTGTCTAGGTCCTGCTTTATCATTGCTCGATGGTTTTAGCAGGGTTTGCCCCAGTAGGCACCACTTTCCCGTTTCTACCAGGTAGTTAAATAATACACGTTAACCTTCCGACACGTTTTATCTGTCACTGTTAAATGGTCGGGTCCATCCATCGTCCATTATTAGGCTATCCAGTACAGGGTCGCAGTGTCATCGTTAAACTAGTTAACTGTCAAATAATTTAAAATGTGAAAGATTAGTGTTCGAAGTAAATCTGACGCCCAGCTTGCCGTGCGCAGAATTGCATCGTGTCGGGAAGCGATATCCCTGATCGTTAGTCATAAAAGCACGGGATCAATGCAGATGATTTAAAGCTGTCTGCACGGCTTGGTTTTGCTGGTTAAAGTGGAGCCCTGGCCGTCTCTCCTGGGCCGCTCGTCGCCTTGTTTATCCTGGCTTTCCCTGTGACTTTAGCAAGGTCTTCCGTGCCTTTTTTCCACTCCGCGTCTTGCTCATTGCGTGAGTTGTCTCATTATGTTGATGTCAGCGAAGCGCTCAGCTGAAAGACCTGCTGGGAAAAAGGCATTATGTCGTGCTTACTTTCCAAGCTGCAGACAGGAGAAAAAGTGAAGCTAAATATTACGATTAGGCAGATGTCACAGATGAAGTTTATCGCTTATGATCAGAACCGCTTCAGTAAGTCATAACAGAAAAAATATTATGTCAATTATCATTACCAGACATTGAACTACCCCTTTGTTCATTGCTTTTACAGCAGTACTTGTGTGTTGTGATATTTACAGTAAAAGAGAGTTGTCTGTATCCCTGTTAAAGTGAATACAGTATTATAATGACAACTACCATGGAAAGAATAGAGTTTTATTATACCATTTTTATTCAATCCATGTATCCATCCATCCTTCCATCCAAAACTGCTTATTCTGTTGTGGCAGGCCCGGAGCCTATCCCAGGACACAAAACCCAGGGCCCCCTGGATGAGATGTCTGTGGAGCTCAGGGTCTTTTCCAAACAAATGACACAAATATAACTCGGCCTATATTACTGCCACTGCCGACTTGAGGTTGTGGTACATTTTCCTTTTAAAAGAAAGATTTTTTATTTAAAATTGTATGAAACTGAAAGACCAGAATTAACTTCACATTAAGAGTAATTATGGTGTGGATTCTACCATTAGCTGTCCAATCGTATTATCCTGGGGAATTAGCCTTAAGAGACCCATTAAAAGGATAAATCAGCACGCCATCCGTTTGTGTGTAACTACCTGGCACATGTTAGCTGGGTATTAATATTCGAGATTCATGTGGGATGAGCAACGCAGACATGAAGATTAGTAATTGGATGTTGCTCTATTTGCCAGTAAAGCAGCAGATGGTCTTATGGTTAGAGAACGGTATGCGTGGTCTAAACAAGCAAGCTAACAAACAAACAAATAAATAAAAATTAAGTTCAAATTCCAGAAAGGGTCCTTCAAGGAGTCTATCCTAATGAACCAGTAAAACAATATTCATCTCAAATCAACAATCTCTTTTTCTGCAGTCCTTATTCAAGGGTAATATGTGTACCATAATGAACCACGAGGAGCAGAGATAAACTGATGATCAATAATGAAAACCTGCACATAACTTAAAAACATAATATAAATATAAATATTATCCCCATTATTTGCATTTCTCAACAAGATGGTCCCTGGCACAGAATCACAAAGACAATTAGAGCTGGATCCAGACAGGTGGGGTGTTAGCGTGGGGTGACACCCCCTGCAGCCTGTAGGACCGACCGAGTTGACTTTTAGGTGGAGCCAGGAAGAAGAGCGAGAGGAGGAGCAGAAAGGATCAAGCAAAAAAAAAAAATCAAGAGTAACGGCTTATTCACAAAACAGACACCTCCTGATGGCCTCAGCGTGAACTGCAGGTGAACATGCTAATTAGTAGATGAAGGAACAAGGAGGACCTTCCGGAATGATATGTTACACTTCTGTACCATATGATTCATGGGTGAAGCAAGTCTGGATTACTGCACAAAACATTTCACTGAGCAAAAAATGCAACCAGAGAAGGTTCTGCTATTATATCACTGAATGATTCCGAGGCATGGGCTGAAGATTATTAGTTTATTATAAAATGTATAATTCAGTATTGGGAACTCCCTGTTGACTCATTTTGTGTCCTGCCCCAGTGAACTGTTCAATCTAAATGACAGAAAGGGATTTAATAATCAGTTTTCACCAGCAAAGCAACAGCATGCGTTTGACCTTCTTGTAGATATTATGTACAACAGGAACCCACACATTTAATAGCTCATACAATACAGTTCATTGACCAAAGAGTTTGACTGTTATTGGGGTACAATGACAGCGATGTGCTGAATGAGTCCAGAAGCTTCTGTTAGACGTCCTGCAATTTATGTCTTGACATTAAATGCTAGACTAAAGTTCAACACGTCACATGTTTTAGTGCTAAATTAGTGTGGAAAAACACCACACACCAATAGCATATTTGGGAATTATTTTCTGTATAATGGTTTTGCTGGCTTTCAACTGGAAAAAACTTAAGTAATAAGAAACACTGGAAGGAAGTCCTTGGAGAATGGAGGATCCTGAGAAGCAACGATCCTTGTACTTTTCTAAGCTGATCAACCTTAAACGCACACACAAATACACACATCATTGTCTTCATCCCTTGTTTATATGAAGCAACATCACACACACAGGTATGTCCTTCTGCTGAACCTAAATACTCTCACCCTGAATGTCCTTTCACCAAGAAAAAAAATGTTGAGCAGTATTTCAACAAAATGCCAGTACCTTGTTATACAAGATATTAAATAAATTCTTTCAGAACCTCACAATTCCCACTCCCATTACATTTCTGCAAAACTGATTGTGGAACAGTTTTGCAATAACAAAGGGCAATGTCTAACATAAGGTCCTTAAAAACCAAAATAATAATAATTAATAATTAACAACAACATCAACAAAAACAACAACAACAACAACAACAATAATAATAATTACTATTGTTGTTGTTATTATTATTATTATTATTATTATTATTATTACATAGGCAGAAGAGCAGTCAAGGACAATCTCCTTTCACTTGTAGATCGTGTATGGCTTCAGTCTACAGGTTTGTGAACCACACATAAGTTTGCAGTGATTGGAATCTTCATTCTGTTTGGTTAAAACAAAATCGGGATTTTGCCCATTTTAACGTTTGTGACATTTACACAAGGACATTATGATGTTTAATGAGCATAATGAATAGAACATAATCTGTTTACTCAATGTTAGGCATTTGAAATATAAAATACACTTTACCTTAATGACAGGTTGTGAAAAATTCTTTGGATGGCATGTCAAACAGAAGCATGCATCTTGGTTTATGGGTAATATTTGCTTTTTAGGGCTACAAGTGGATTCGGTGAGTTCACGGACAGTACACAATAAGAGTAAATATTAAACCAAGGAGCTAGGTGTATGAAAGAGAAATAAACACACAGGACTTGGGTTCTGGGTTACTGTGGACTTGTGTCCAACTTGGGCTATGAGTTACTGGGTCCTGGTGTCCTATGTGGGCTATGGGTTACTGGGAACTGGTGTCCAATGTGGCCTCTGGGTTACTGGGCACTGGGTAACTGAGGATTGATGTCTAGCTGGGCTCTAGGTTACTGTGGACTGGTGTCCACCTGTGATCTGGGTTACTGGGGACTGGTGTCCAACTTGGACTCTGGGTTACTGGGAACTGGTGTTCGGCTGGGCTCTGGGTTACTGGGGACTGGTGTCCAACCCTGCCCAACCCCATTATATTTTATCCCTTTCATAAATCACTTGTTCAATTTGGTGTCTTCAACACATAGTCTTCAAATACCCAAACTTTAACTTGATTTTTTGTTGCAAGTTTCTACTGTTCAGCTGAAATGTTCTTCAGCATAACAGTCAAATTATGGACTAAACTAAGTGATAGACAAGTCCAAGCACATATGTGACAGTAAGATCATTTACCTTATTGTTTACTGTAATGCTAAACCAGAAAGGTTCACAGGTCATTAGCTGTCCAAGGTCAGGGCAATCATATCCCAACAAGCTGTAATATAAACACATCTGCACGGTTTCCAGATGTTCTCATGGGCAATCCTGGCAGGCCGATTCTGTTAAATAGATTATACCGATTTTCAGTTGTGTTTTTACTTAATTTAAGACATTTTCTGTATATCTATCGCATTTGGGAATATACAGTACACAGCAACAATTTTGGGCTCATGAAATATAATCAATTCTGTTCTAATTTGAGAAAAATAAAAGTTTCACATATGTACACCTACATATATTTGTTTAAAATGCCATTTCATTTTACTTTTGAATCATAAACGTGAAATTGTGCGAGCCGTTTTGCAGATGGATCTTGAAAGGCGTACCACAAAGACAAGACCACGAGTGTCTTGTGCCGGCATAGAGGTGTCATGCGCTTTGATTACTTGAACGTTTTCCATCGATCGAGCCCCCGGGGTCTCGGTTTCAGCTCCGGCTTCTCATGAAGAGGTGTGGGGAAAACTGGCTGCCGGTGAGCAAAAATGCCCGACGCTGCTGCCCTCCGTCTCGCCTTACGTGGAAGGACATGCTGAACTTGAGCCCGGCGGACGATTGAGCGCTGTCTCTCATGCCGGCTACCTGGGCGACCTTCTGTCCCAGCTTCGGTGGTGACCGGGGGGTCATCGTCGTCACAGGTGCGTCATTACAGGTGACTTACAAAAAGCGTTTCCCAAAGCTAGCGAAGTCTGCCAGCTGTTTCTCTCCTCTGTTCGTTTTCTTTTTAAAATAAGTTGGAGCTGAATCAAAACCTTGACCCACACGCCGGTCACTTATGTAACATCTGCCTACTTTCATTCTCCAGGTCTCTACAATGTCTGCATGGCAGGAAGTCTGATGTGTCAACAGGCAATCTTGTTACTATACTAAAAATAAACTTCGATAATGCTGTTTCTTTATTATCTACCATGTGGGTTTTTTAATAAAGTGCTTTTTCAGAGAATATACTGCAGAAATATATATTTATGAAATTAAACATATACAGACACCCTGCCTTAGGAATATTGATTTCAGGAAGGTGGATAAGGGAGAACCAGGAGGCGGGCATGGTTTTGAGGCTGTGAGGTTTCTCGACCAGGTCCCGGGGGGGGGCTAGTTGGGGAGGGGGGTGAAGCGGTAACATTTTTAGAGCTTCTTGACAGTTGAATGACATGAAATAATTTTTTATGGCATAGATTTGGGTATGGACAGCCTACCAATGTCGTGGGTATACCGTGTGTGTTTAGGGGGGTCAAGGAGTTCGGGACTGATTTGGTCCCTACCAAATTTGAAACCAGACCTGCACCCCTGCACCCTTTCCTTTGATTCTTTGTGGACAGATTTCCAGAACATTTGCGGGTGTCAGGGAACCGCAATCCACAGAACTTCCAGGAGAGGTGGCATGCCCACATATATTATTCAAGATGCCTGGTGTTCTGCTCTTCGAGGATTATTTAAATGCAGAAACTAACCAAGGGGCAGAGGACACGCATGTGTACCCACAGTTTGCTGGTGAAGAGGAGTATTACTGTTGTACCCTTGAGCGATATTCTGAACTTGAATATGTTCAGTAAAATCCTGACTATAAAAGATGTGAAAATTGCTACGGTGAATAAATAATTGCAGAGCAATCGAGTTTCACTGCTGGTGAACATTACATCTGTATAAACACTTTGCATTTACCATAGCTAATGGATCTCAGAGAGGGAACTCAGCACTGATGATTGACAAACTGATATTCCTCAGCTCGCTCACTAGTCATGCTCAGTCATAAACATGGAGGTTAATTTCCCTTGGAGTAAATGAAGCAGGTAATCAGTCATCAGAGGCCAGACTCTCCTCCAGCATGTTCTCAGGACTGACCGTGGTCTCAGTCCATTTGCACTTATAGGTAATGTCTTTGCTTTATGACTGAAAAATGGCACTGAATTACAGCAACGATCCTTGTATTTTTCCTAGCTGATCAACCTTAAACACACACACAAATACACACATCATTGTCTTCATCCCTTGTTTATATGAAGCATAATTTCCAAATTATAATTTGGAAACCAAAGTACTCTGAGTTTCAGGGCAACAACGCCAACAGAGTATTTCATAGACTTCTGCTCCTCAAGGCATGCTTATTACTGTCCAAATCTGCCCACAACCTCATACACCTATACCGTACACAAACAAACCACCCGTTACTTGCAATCTAAATGCTTGTGAAGCAATTTTCACATGAGGAACTCGCCATCTCTAGAGAATTTTCTAGATGTGTCTTTGAGCAGATCACGAGATGTAATTTTCACAATCTAGATACGCGCCGGTGCCTTCCGTGTAGCACTCAGTGCGTCGGGACCGATCGCGGTGTTGCGTACTCCGTGCAGTTCACATAGCAACAAGAGCTCCCCAGCTCCAGATATCTCTCTCCGGGGACTCTGGCAGAGCTCAGCTGTCAGCACTGGCAGCCATCCAGGCGGGGCAAGCGAACCAGGAGCCTGGTGCTCACTCCAGTGGCCTCCCCCAATCCCTGTGTGCCTAAGTCTAATTTCACAAGATAACATTATTTTCCCACAAATACCCCAATCCAAGTCTAGATGTTGTACTAGGTTAAACTGACACATCTGAGAAGGGGAAATCCCAGTGGATTCACTTATTCACTGCTTACATCACTAGTGTTAAACGAATAATGTCCTTGTGTTTGTAGGGCATTAAGAGATTAAAATGAGAATAAAAACTTAACGCTTAAATAATCAAGTATAAAACGGCTTCTTAAATGGCTCAAGACAGAGGGGTGTCATCGTAACAAAGTTGAACTATAAGAAGACAGTATTAGAACTTTGTTAATATGATCTTTAATAATTCTGTGTATAATGCATTCAACAGTCAATAGTGGTAATGTTGCAAAAATTATTAATGAATTATTGAAAAGACCTTATTCAATATGTCCTGTATCCAGGGGCGTCGGAGGGGCTTGGACACCCTGACAGATTCAAGGGGCCTGTCACTTTAAAAGGCTCTAAATTCAAAATTAGCTCCGGGCGGTTTATATCTAAGTCCAAATCTGTGATGCAGAAATGGACATTTCAGGTCCTGAAAGTAAAAACCCAGACCAAGATTTTGTTTCAACCAACCCGGTGAGTACTCTGTGACTGTAACTCTTTATACTCAAATGGTTGGTTGAAATATAATCTTGGTCTGTATTTTTACTTTCTGGACCAGAACTGTAGACCTCTGCTGTGATGTGTAGAACCAAGTCCTGTCATTTTAATTGACAGAGTATATTTTTATATTTTCTGTGCTTCCTCAGATAGGCTCCAGATTCACCGCGACCCTATAATGGATAAGTTATTGAAATATTGATAAATGGAAATGATACTGTATATTTTTACATTTTGTTGATTTGTACGTTCAGACCAATTTCTGTCCTTGTACTTCAGTTTGTAACTCAAAGGGATCAGACTTGCATTGAAAACTGTCAGTGAACAATAATCCCAGCAGTCAGTTTCTCTTCCTTTACCAGTTTACCCTTTAAAAACCCCAAGAAGTTTTACCGAGTTTATTTTCATTAACCCATCACACAAAACTCCTCCCCTGTACCTTACAGTGTCTGCTGCTGTAATTTTAATCATGTCTCAGAAATTAAAAGTATAGAATTATAGATCTGCTGCTGTGCTATGAGCTCGATGCTCATAAAATCAATTATGAATAGCAAACACAACAAGAAATGCGATAGTACTTACACTAAAGTGTGCCTCATTGATCAGCAACTTAATAGCATTAAGTTTAAGGTTACATTGCATATCACTGGTTATTACAGATCGAAGTAATGCTATATGCACATTGCAAACTGAACATATTTTCTGCTTTTGTTGATGCAGTAAGTGTCATTTACTGTCCCATATAAACTAAAAAACTATTGTGGGTGGCATTACTGGGTAGCAGTGCACTATGCATTGAGATAGGAATCATCCTTTCTGACATGCACAGGCTCTGACTGCAGGGGCCACCACAGAGACAGAAATGGGTATTTTCAGAGTGGGTCCCTAACAGTTTATTAGGGTCAAAGGTTCAAATCTGGCCCTTGCTGTGTGAAAATAGTATGTTTTCCTTCTATATTCTCCAAAATCAACATGTAAACCCATATCCTACCCATCCATCCAATCATCCATCCATCCATCTTCTAGCCACTTGTACAGTACAATGTTAGACTAAATGGTGTCTATAAATTTCACATAATGTCTGATTATGTGTGTGCTTTTGGATAGATAGGTAGATGGATAATTTATTATTCCTGAAAGAAGCTGTAGGTTTGCGGTAGCACAATACTCTCATTTATACAGTAAAAAGACAATTAGACAACAATAAATATTAGCAATATATATACCTTGTAATGGACTGGCATCCCATCCAGGGTGTACCCCTACCTTGTCTGGGATAGGCTCATCCGCAACCCTGACTGGGGTAAACAGATGAAAGAGTGATGAATGGATGAATTCGTATACCATACTAAAGTTTCATACCCAAATGCTCACTGTAGCAACATAGCGGTCTTTTAGGAAGTGAATTTGAGGCCACAGAATAAACACTTTTACCACAATACAGCCTGCAACACGCAAACACTGAGCAGATGGGGTGCCAGCCTGGCTCTGCAGCCTGTTTGGTTGCATCATACTTCCACAGTCGCAGATCTGAATCTGATCCCAGCTCCGTTTGTGCCTGGAGAGTAAGCCATTCCATCCTGGCGAGTCGCGTGGGTCTCTAGGGTGATGCTCCCTTCACACTGCATGATCTTAAGCCAAAAAAAATCATTATTCATGACAAACAAGCGTCTACCAAAATTTAAAGTTAAAATGCTGCATTAGGTATAAAACATTTTTTGTCCCAAACAAGCAGGAATACACTGTTATGCAAAAAAACCTAAAAAAAAGTAAAGAGCAAAGCCTGTTTGTGATGCATTT
This sequence comes from Mormyrus iriodes, assembly GCA_011763525.2. Taxonomy (NCBI): domain Eukaryota; kingdom Metazoa; phylum Chordata; class Actinopteri; order Osteoglossiformes; family Mormyridae; genus Mormyrus; species Mormyrus iriodes. The sequence continues at coordinate 27,077,374 of JAAGVU020000061.1, read as the reverse complement.
TCCTCTGAGGTAAGCTGCTCGTTTGATTCTGCGAGGCTTAACTGACTGTGAGACTCCAGAAAAAGGAACCCTTGAAGACTACAACCAAACACTTATCACTGAACACTTCAGTGCAAAATCCGCTGCTCGGTGAGAACTCACACACATATCTGCCTGCCGCAGGTTTAATCTGTGTACAAAGGGAAAGTATATTCATCAGGCAGCAATGCACATCCCAGAATGTTTAATGAGGTGGGAACAGATTTTGCGCGTAATCTAATGAATGTCGCACAAAATGTGTGTGTCTGTAATCCGCCACCCCCCCGCTCCTGTAATGGTCCTGTGATCCTATGCGCTCAAGGTTGTTTGGGGTGAAATATCAGCTTGAAAATTATCAGGAGGAAAACTTCAGCTTGAAAAGAGAAACTTAGTGAAGGAAAAAAATCTGAATTTCACAGATTCAAGAACCTGACCACTAGCCACATGGTTTAGCGTCCATATATTCGTTGTACCTTATATACTTTCTATACTGATCGACAGCAAGGGTCGGTCAATTGTTGCCATCAATCAAGTGATCATCAAAAAATATCACTATAACCGCCACTTAAATTAGTGTGTAACATTTAAGACGGGAAATCCATTTATGCCTATATAATTAATTAAGCTGGCTGAAAAATTAGATTTTGGTGTATAATTACACAGGACCACTTCTTCAGTAAACAAGAATGGGTATTACTGGATAATTCAGTAAATGAAGTGCTGTGTTGTGAAGAGGAAGAGGAGTTTGAAGTGGAAAGAGTCAGTAACTGCAAGCGTGATGCATAGAAACACACGAAAACATTATTGTAGACGGGAAAAAACAGACGTTAAATTGTTTACGTAAGTGAAGCAAAACAAATCAGACCTTTCATTACTGCAACACGCAGTAGTAATAAAAATGTTTAATTTTTTTAATGACAGAAAATGTTATATACATTGAAACAAATATGATCAGAGAGAGAACTCTGGTTTGGAATGTTTAAACTGTATTTAAGCTATCCTATATCTAATTATTCAGAAAAATATGGGGGAAGAGGCTTTTTGTTTTCAGAGAGAAAAATCAATTCTCTTAAATAAATCCAGAAGTATCTATAATTTGATCATACTTTATGAAAACATTTTCAGGGCGATTTGAAAATGTTGCTATGAAACAGAGTCAGATTATTCTGAATATACAGTCTGGATATACAAACCCCGCTGACACAGTATATATTATTGAGATTTTATTAGCAAAGTTGATATTGAAAGAAAACTTGCTTTAAGGTTCAGAAAAAGGGAGAGTTCTGGAATAAATGAAGGTTTGAGATGTTAGAGGGTGAGAAGCTACATTTTAATGATTTAAAACAAGGAGTTCAGTTTAAAACTAGGATGGCTAATTCTAAAGGTTTCCTGCCTTTATCTTATTAACTGTTATTAGTTCTAGTTACAGCACCAAACATTGGGCTAGGTAGGCGGGGACACCCAGGGTCCGTATCTCTGGCAATTAATCGGACAATGCCCACCACCGACTTTTGTGGACACTAATAAGACAATGTATCCGGGGAGATGGGCAAAGATGATTTAAATGCAAAAGAGCTTCCCGTCCCTCTCAAAACCCAACCGTAGACAAAATGTTTGATTCATAATCGTCATAGAAATGACTTCCTTGTCAAACGGCCAACCAGAATTATTAGCATGGTTTTATCCTTCTGCCCAGTTAATGTTATATATGCCTCCGAGGGCCCCCCAACCTCCCCGAATTGTCAGGCCGGTTGGAAAAATTATAACTGTTCAGAACCTGGCCTAAATGCCGCACAACCAATTTGAATAGCAAATGATACCATTTAAAGGGTGATGCCTGGTTTCAAAGGTCCCGCTTCTTCATTTCCTGATAACTGAAAAAGACAGCACCCAGGGATCTCCATTTTAATTAAATCGCACACTCTTTGGCTCGAACACTGATTACCAACAAACCTCGCTGGCCTGCATTTCGCCCTCCATTCTCGTCCCCATTGTCATTTCTGACAGGATGGTCTGGTGAGCTGGAGGGCAGCCCCTGGTGTGCAGGGGGGGGCAAAGCCTTTTCCTTCTCACACGCGTTTTATATTTTCATTAATTGCTGGGGGATGAGCTGGTATGAAGAGGTTTTGGATGTGAGTGACTAAAGTGTTACCCCAGCTGTATCAAGGATCATGAAAGCAACTTGGAAAAGGTGATAAATGTCTTCCTTTAACAGCCCAAACACACGGGGCTGCATTAACTGGTGTTAATCACTGGGTATGATGGAATAAAAGTTTGTAATTCTCTTTTCACCTTCCTCATCATGTTTTCTGTGAGACACATATAGGTGACAGCAAGTTTGGGGGTCACAGTGCAGGGTCAGCCAGCTGGCTGGAGCTGGCGAACAAGGGCCTTGCTCAGGGCCCAATGGTGGCATCAGTCTGTGGGACCTGGGATTCAAACCCATGACCTTCTGATCACAGACATAAAGGCCAAACCAGCTGAGTCACATGCTGCCCCCCAATGCTGATTGATATAGTGAGCCTCTTGCTTTAGCATGTGGAAGAACGACACATGTGCCACTGTGTGGGTGTAGGATTAGAACCTGCCATTTAACCCCCTACACTAGATTCTCCATTTACTTCAAAGCCCCCACCCCCCACCCGGGGGCATGTCCCACTCTCAGCTGCTGTCTATAGCAGGGCTTTTAGGAGATTTTATGTTGGTAGCTCTTCTGAAGAAGCAGGAGAAGAGAACACTGAACTTACCTGTTAGGGGGTCAGAGAGGAACAATGTGTTCCTCTGCTTTGCACTGTATTATCTTAAAAATACAAACGTTTTTTTCTGAAATAATTAACACATTGTTATATTTAATAAGAGACTTCCACACATCTTGTTATTAATTATGGATGAACTGTGAATTTGCTAATCTCCAAGCTTTGCGGCAATGAATATTTCTGAAATCTGTTTGCTTTCTTATTTCAGATAGGCAACATATTTATTTCTGATTGAAACAAAACAATGTCAGAGTTAAAAGTATAAATAGAAGGCCACGTCCAATTTTGGTCTGATCTTGCGGGATCATGTGAGGAACTGTCTAGTGTTTTATTTAATTAAATTGAGGCACATATTATCTATGTACATTACATTTATTTAGCAGATGTATTTGGTCAATGTGAGGATTAGAGGGCAGGGTCAGACAGCAGCCCTGGACCAATTGGGATTAAGGGCCTTGCTCAAGGGACCAATGGTGGCCAGCCGTGGGATTTGAACCACCCAATCACAGGTTCTAACCCACAGAACCACATATTGGGCCATGCTTACAAACTCAATAGGCTATAAACTCTACAACTGAAGGAAAGACAAGATATTGTAAGATTACCTGTAAAGCATTCTGCTTTGTTTTAAAGAGGGTAGGGCAATGGCCATGAAGGGAGGATTAGGGTTAGGGTTAGGGTTATGCATGAAAAACCAGGTGGTGTTGTAAAACATGGCAAACGGAGCCATTAGTCATAAATTGGTGGAACACATAAAGCGAGGGGCCACTTAAAGATGTGTTATATAAAAACACCCTGACAGCACATATGCCTTTCACTGATGACTTAGATATTTGCTGTAAATGCAGTGAAGTGGAGGGACTGATATGTATGATGAAATATAGTCTTTAATGTGGAAACCAGTTCATTTTCGCCTAAAATGTGTTCGATGTAAGACAGGACAGATAGGATATGCTCTAGATGGGATACTAAGTTGTTACGCTTTCATTTTCAGTTATGGTACTCTCTAATACCTGCTCTTCATGTACAACATGACAACGCTCATAACCTGTTATAATTACCAGTGAATTGTCACTCCAACAAGTGGAAGTATTATCCATGCAAAGACCTGAAAAAAGCTAAGTTTCGTCTTTTTTATAGATCTAGATGAAAGTACAGGATAGTTCACCATTGGAAATTTTGTTTCAGCCAGCCAATTCTGCCGTTAAAGCCCCATGTTTTCATTTTTGCATAAAGTCTCTGCGAGCTTCACGTTGTGACTCGCCACGGAGTGTCCCCTGTGTCACCGCAACGTGAGACGATCCCGATAAATGTATTTCTGTCAACACTGGTACAAGGAGTCTTTAATACTGCCCCAGAGGATTATGGGTATAGGCAGCCCCCGTCCAACTCGATTCACCCACCCTGGAGACGATGTCACAACAACACGGAGGTCACATGTGGCTGCCTGTCGCCTCCCCCAGGGGGCTCTGTTATACGGGCCCTGTGGTACAGTTCACAGCATGCATCCTGGATCGTCGATGCTAAAGGTGCGACCTTTCTTCAAGAACACGTGTGAAGTAAGTGCTAATTAAATTCAGCCATGTGGCCTGACAAAAATAATCATACGAAGGTTTCATATTTGTGGAAGATGAGTATGAAAATAGATTTGATCCCTTTATGAGTTTGTCATCTAGTTTGCAAGTTAAAGAAAATATGGAGGTCACACAAAACCTGTAGGAATGAGGTGTGGAGATTGTCACTGAAAAGGGGTGGGGCAGGTCATGAGAGGATAATGTTGTGGGTTTGTGTGTGTTTTTGTGTTTTACCCGTGCTTGTAACAGAAGGAAGCAGAGGATGGACCAGTGTTTGTGTGTGTGCATGCATAACAAGAAAAGACTTTCTGTTTGTTTGTCTTACAACTTCAATTTTATGAAAATCTGTGAATGCAAAAAAAAACTTAAAAATGCCAAAAGTCTTGTATTTTGTTTGGTTACTTACGGTTAAGGTTAGGGTTGGGTAGGGGTTAAGGTTGTCATTGTTAGGATTAGGGTTGTACCCATAGAAATGAAGAGTCCTCACAATGATATGAGTACAAACGTTGCATGCCTGCGCGTGTGTGTGTGGGTGTGTGTGTGTGCGTATGCAGTGTAAAGGACTGACCTCTTTAAGGTGTTTCTCTGCCTTGTGTCCTATGCTGCCAAACCTTGTACTGGATAGACATTACAGAAGGTGGGTGGATATATTCCTTAAGTTGACATTCTGCTTTTGCAATATGATAAAACATTTCAGACATCCATGAACCTGGATTTCTGATAAAAGATTATTCTTTGTAAAGGATGCTTTACGGTAATAAAACCTCAGAGAATTCCTCAAATAATAACGCTGCTGAGAATGTGACATGACATATTCCCGCATGTTATTTCTGATGCTGGTTGAGGCTGACAGACAGTTTTACAAGCTGCAACAGATAACAGTGCCTGTTTAATCCTTTTATTTCTGCAACAGCGATGCCGCAATGCAAATTATCACAAGCGATCAAAGTCAACAGGCTCCGCGCGGGAGTGTATATGACAGCAGGTCGGCGGATTGGCGGTGGGTGGGGCGGTGTGCGGGGCGTATGTTATTGAACGATACGCAGAACGGTGGGCTGATAAAATTGAGAGTAGCAGAGCAATGCTCTGTGAGGCGGATTATTCTCCATGTTAGATTTTTGAGGGGTGGGGACAGTGTGGGGCTCAGCAGGTTAGGGTTAGGTTAAGACACTGTTCCTCTGATAAGGAGGTTGCTGGTTCAAATCCCATAGTCAGCAGAGTGATTTCACCATTAGACTCCTGGACCAGGCCCTCAACCCCAATTACTCCAGGGAGCATCTGACCCTGCTTTCGCAAACCAAGGCACAGCTTTGAATAAAAACAGCTGCCAGATACACAGGGACATTCTGCTTTTGTTTGGTTTCTCTAAACTGTGAGTATGATTAAGGATTTTTTTTTTAATCCTCAACAATTATGTTACAATGTTGACAATGGCTTTATTTATGTTTTGAAAAAAAAAAAACACAAAATACATTGCACCAAATTATGTAGAATGCAATTTGAAAACATTCAAGGTCAGAATTAACTCAAAACGGAAATCTGTTGCATTCACTAAATGGGCAGGTCATTTTTACAAAAAGTAAACACAATATAGAACAAAGATCAGGTTACATATTAATACATGAGCTCTTCCTTGGGATCACTATAACAGCCCTCTCACCCATTGTAAGTCTGTATAGTTGTATTCTACAAACAGAGAATACATATGGATTTGTTTTGTCTATATTTCATTTGAGGATGCTAGTATTGCTTCCAGTAGCTGTTGTTTTGAGGCATGCTGCTGCCCCCTCTCACAGATCTTCCTTTTAAGAATGCTCTTCAGCTTCTCAATAGGGTTGAGGTCAAGGGATGATGGTGGCCAGACAATTAGTTTCTCCTTTAATGCCCCCAGCAACCTAGGAGTCAATAGTATTTTTTTTGCAGTGTGAGATGGCCCATTGTCCTGCATGAAAATAATTTTATTTCACAAGGCACGATTCTTTTGCTTATACTATGGCAGGTAATGGTCATTTAGCAACTCCACATACCTTATGGAGGTCATTTTGACACCCCCAGGGACCCTAAAGGGACCTACTATCTCACTCCCCAATTTTTCACCCCCAATCATCACTCCGCCACTCCCTTACTGGTGTTGCAGTCTTGTTGGAACACGGTGGCGATTCACCAGCGGTCCAGAACTCACGGAACGCCACTCATCAATCAAAGAATCCGCTTGGAAATGAGTCTTCACAGCCAGCCTCTGGGGAATCCTGCCTCAAGAGGTTTTTGGGACCCCAGAGGCACCAACAGCTTCGAATACCTGTCTTTGTTTTGTAGTAGTCCTTTAAATACCAATAAGCTGTCTGACAGAAACTTTCCTAAATAAGCCCTTATTAAATCGAATTTGTCTGCGCTCTGAATCACTCACAAATCTTTTCACAGTTTGATGATCTCTCTTTAGTTTTTGTGAGCTATCAGTTATTACCATGCCTGTTGTAAGACGTTGCACTATTTTACACTTCTCGCCTTGAGACTTTTCGTCCTCCCCATATTGTATAAGAATTGCTCAATAATGTGGAACAACCTCTTAAGTCGGTTTCCCTTTAAGATCACCTGGCAAACGAATTAACAAAGCTATCTGCGACTGATACCAGTTATCTAAAAAGATATGAAAAATAAAACATGCAAAAAACTGAGAAAACCAAGAAACGAAACACTAAATATTTTATTACTAAATATATTTTATACTAAATATTTTTAGTTTATATTACTGAAATCGTACTGCTACTATGTCACTTGCATAATAATCTGGATCACAGTGTAAAGTGAAAATAGGCAATGATCCCCAAGCAGAAGTGGCTTCAAATCCCAGGATACCCTGGGAGTGTGTGTGTGTGGGTTATGTATGGATTACACTGGACCAAATGCTATACTTATTTGCTTACTTATGGTTAAGGGTATGGCTAGGTAAAAGTGAAGGGGGTCATAACTGGGATTATGGTTAAGTCCATAGAAATGAATGAACTGTCCCCACAAAAGATATAAATACAAACATGTGTTTGTGCATGTGTGTGGAAGTGTAGGGTAGGGTGGGGAGGGGGATTACAGACAGATGCCACCTAACATTCTTTACGCGTTGAGTTTTTTACGGTAGGTGTCAGCTGGGACAGGTAAGACATGTAAGAATGGGTGCCATCCATCTTCAATAACGGCTTATCCAGTACAGGATCACAGTGAGCATGGACACTATTTCAGGAAACACAGACACCAAGCGGGTAGGGAACATGGCAGTACACGCACACCCACACCCACACACAGATATATATATATGTATGTGTGTGTGTGTGTGTATATATATATATATATAGTAGATAGATAGATAGATAGATAGATAGATATTATATGGACTCCACCTATATAGATATAAAATGGACAAAAAACAGGCATGTGATCTTATTGACAGATCCAAGACATTGAGGTATGTTTACTCCGAGCTCAGGTTTTCCGTCAGTACTGGTTATAGAATTCTGTCGCGGCTACATAGCTTTCTGTTACCAGCTTGCATGTGTGACTGACACCCCAGTAATCCTTCCGGCCAAATTCCGAGGCGTTCCTTCCCTACGCCGGGTCAGGATGATTTAACACCCAGGTCAATATGCCATCGCTGAGCCAGACCAGACTGGATTAATCCGGTACTCATTTGCCCATTAAAGCCACATGTCTGTACATCTGAATGATCGCGTTTTGATCCCTTTTGCTGATTTGTGCCACAGCATTTATATTTATTTATTTATTTTGATGCATCAGGTTTTAAGGCGCGGCTGAATTTGTTCCGTCTGAGATGCTAGGGTACAGTGACAGCAGGAGAAAGGCACTCAAATGTAGTGGAATGTCTTTTTAAACAGTTCTATAGTAAAATGTATTTACTTATAATTACATTTTTTTGTTTAATTAAGAATTTGTTAATCACTGTTTTTGGTGTGGAATTAATTTTATTTTAATAAAATAAATTATTTTGACGTGGATTTCATTTAATTTTATTTTATTCACTACAATGTTATTCAAGCAATAACAGAGGCAACCATCGGTTAACCAGGCTGAGCAGACTAATCGCTAATATGTCTTAACATGTAGATGGTTGAAAATTTCTACCTGGATAATGAATGCAGGTAGCCAGAGGCCAAGCCAGCTGTCAGCTATGGTGAGAATCTGAGCATCTCTCCAGGGGTTACCCCCCCCCCCCCCCACCACCCTCAGTTTCCTTTGCAGTTGTGAACAAATCTGTCGGTTCGGTTATGAATCCGTCAAGGGCAGAATCGGGCATTCTCACAACCAATCTTTGCTTCCTGCAATATATTTCTTATTTCAGAAAGGCAAATTAAAACCATGGTCTGGCTATGGAGCTCATTACAATGATTACAAAAAAAAGTCACCTTCTTGATCTGATTGCTTTGTACGTCCTCAATAAAATCAATTCTCAAGGTTTCAGTTTCATCCGTTAATTAAAAGAGCTTCTCTGTGTAACACCGACTCGACTTGCATTGATTGATACCTAATTTAGTAATCAAGGGAGTGGGTGCACGACGCAGAGGCAGCAGATATGAAAAAGGGATACAGCAGCAGAAACAATGGCTGTGAAGGCTTAAATGATGTAGCCTTGCTGTTAAAATGAGACAGGATCCCTAACATGTCACCCTCTCAAGCTATGCAATGACCTTGACGGGCTCAAATGCATCTCTGAATGCCATCAACCTGTAGTATATTTGTAATTTCAAAGCCCGTTAATATACTTACTGTTATCCTGTAGTTACATGGCTGGCATATCTATACCTACATATAATTACTTTATTTAATATGCCTTTAAATGACTGTTGGTTTCAAAATTACTAAGAAAATATTAAGAGTATTTCAGGATCCGTACATCTTCGGAAAAGATATATGGTTCCATCTGAAATATACTTAATTAATCTTGAAATTATTTACAAGTGTTTAAAAAGTATTTCTGAAATACATTTAAATAAATTCTAGATATCATTTTCAGAAGTTTTGGAATATTGTGAAATAACTTGTACGTTGTAAGTGTTGTAATATGTAAATGATGGGTGACATATAGTTTAGCTTGCCGTGAAATCTAAGCATTATGTATCTTTCATTACTGAATACAATCAAATATTGTTCACTAGCATTCTCGTGAATTACGAGTGTTTCCTCATGTGCTGTAATGTCTCGCTTTCTTCTCAGTAGATGACTATTCACTCTGCTTGTTTGTGATACTTACGTCAGTCAGACAGGTTTAAACACAGACTGTGAGGAGGTCCGTGTGTCAGGCAGACAGGTTTGGACACACAGTCTGTGAGGAGGTCCATATTATGTCAGGCAGACAGGTTTGGACACAATCTGTGAAGATGTCTGTGTATCAGGTAGACAGGTTTAGACACACAGTCTGTGAGCTGCCCTATTAATGAGTTACACATATCATCAACTGTGCCCCATGGGCTTATGGGTCAAGCTGTGGACTGGAGGCCTTTACATGCAAGCCTAGCATAGGGGGGTCTTATCTAAAAACAAATCCATAAAATGAATATTGAGTGAATTAACCACAGGGTTTGCAGGTCTAGTTTCCCAGAGTAATGTGTTTATTGATGCGCAAACCTGAAATGGCTCTGTTTATGGCTGCTAGGTGTGGGAATTTAAACGCACATTATTATGTCTTTCAAATAAAACGCATCTAAATGCGTTGTGTCTCCAGCCTTGCTGAAATACAGCAACAATCAAAAGATCCTTTTATCTCAAAACACATTTATTGCTTCATATCTTTTACTTTTTATGCTTTTATCACCTTGAATTTTATCATTATTGTAAATGAGTATTGCTGGTTTCTTTCTTTTAACGCTTAATATAAATTAAAAGTTTTTTCAATGTTTTTGATGATATGTCAATTACCATAAATCGTCACAATGGGTTACCATATAGATAAAGATGTTATATTTAATTGGTAGAAATGTTCAGAGGAGCAAGGGCTTCAGGTATGGTGCTGTTATGTGTTCAAACACAAGTCAATGTGTACAGGCCAGTTTCCAGCAGGGTGTGGGTCAAACTGAACAATATTAAAATTTGGCAAGGGCACAACAAGTTAACATAGTTTAAAATTGAAATAATTACTGCACACTGAGCCACACGAAGCTCTAGTCATCTATCAGAAAGGTGACGACGCTCTCAGATTTAAGCCTCGTATGTGACGGTTATCAATCCACATGTCCAGATCATCTGAGCTGCTCATAAATTACTGTTGCTTGCTCCTGATCAGATGTTCTGAGAAATAATTCTTCATTATCGGGACTGTGTCAGCGGCATCTGATTCCAAGCGCGCTACAGAGAATCCTTTCATTCTTCATCAGCAGAAATATATCTGAGCACTAGGAATTTATTTTAATATTGCTATCCATGGTATCTCTGCTAAGATGCTGACAAGAGGTCAACATCCGCGGTGTCTCTGCCGCGGTGCTAACAGGAAGCCTCCATCTACAGTGTCGCGATGCTAAGTGAAGATCTCTGTCCACAGTGCAGTGGTGCTAACAGAGGATCACTATCGATGGTATCTCTGCTAAGATACTAACAGGAGGTCTTCACACATGGTAGCTCTGCAGCGGTACTAACAGGAGATCTCCATCCATAATGCCACGGTGCTAACAGATCTCCATCCAATGTGCTGCATTGCTAACAAAAGATCTCCATCCACGGTGCCGCGGTGCTAACAGGAGATCTCCATCCACAGGGTCACGGTGCTAATAGGAGATCTCCATCCACAGGGTCACAGTGCTAACAGGAGATCTCCATCCACAGGGCCACGGTGCTAACAGGAGATCTCCATCCACGGTGTCGTGGTCCTAATAAGAGATCTTCATCCGTGGTACCATGGTGCTAACAGGAGATCTCCATTCCCAGTATCTCTGCTGAGATGATAACAGGAGATCCACGACACCCCCACCCCACATGTGGCCCTGCACTTTTGGCATCCATTAAAGTCTCAGCCTCATCTAATATTTACAAAGCTTGCATTAGGCAGGTTACTTTACGGGACCCTGTCTGAGCTTCACATGCACTCCAAGGTCCCGTCTGAACTTCACAGGCTCTCAGTTTTCTACAACAGACCATGGAACCATGAGCATTTGGGATCCGGTAATAAACAACTCCATCTTTCTATAAGTCAGAGTTTGACCACTGTTTTTAATGATAAGCATCAGATAAGGAGATGGGTGACTGATATTAGACTGGAGAGGGAAATTTATACTGAAAGGGAATGATCTGTGTGTCTTATTTCATAATGGGCAGTATTCCCCTATAATTCAAAAGGGAAAAGGATGTTGATCTGTAATATTTCTTGTCTGGCTTAAGTCACTTTTTACAGAATTTTCTGAAACCCTATATTCTACAGTAACCTCATGTAAGCTGAGGGAGGTCACCATGGTTACGGTTGAAATTGCAGAACCTGGATTCATATGGAATGGATTAAAGATTGACAGCTATAAAAGGCAATCTTGGATGGCCCCACTACATTACGCATCCTCACAAAATTTAGTGAGGTTGTCAGGGACAAACATAGCCAACTTGTTTACATGCTTCACAACTGCATCTTAAAGACTAAACCAATGTTTAATGTAAGAAGAAGTTTAAAAAATAAAACTGGTCAGTGGTGAGTTACACGGCTGTATAAAGCAATACAAAAGGATGAAGCAAAATAAATACAGAATAAAGCTCACGGAAATATAGACTCAGTGGCCAAATTATTAGGTACACCTGTTCATGCCAGTCATGTGACTGGAACTGAGTACATTCAGTGTGCAGACAGGGTCAAGAATTTCCACCTAAGCTTTAGAAAAGCTAAGGATTCAAGGATTTTTTTTCTTTGTCACATGCAAGGTATACTGTCAGATTATACCCTGCAGTGAAATGAAAGATATTCAACTGTAAGATGTATAATCTAAGTGTTCTAGAATGTAATGTGACTGTTGGCGTCAGATGTGGTGGTTCTGGCCTTTCAGAAACAACATGCCACTGTGTGTAGAGTTTACAGAGGATAGTGTGGTGAGCCGGTCAATGACATTTCTGTGGCCAAAAGCATCTTTATAATGAGACAGGTCAAAAGAGAATGGCTGCACTACTTAGAACTAACAGGAAGGTCACATGTTCAAAAATAACAGCTCAGTATTAAAGGGGGGGGGGTACAGAAAGGCATCTCTGACCACACAATTCATTAAGGCTTGAAATGTTTCTGGAGACAAAAAGGAATCCTATGTAGGGGTTATTATGAATAATTCATCATCACACAAAACCCCATGATTCAAATTGTGACACCAGGGTAAGCTTTATTTCTATTACATACACATTACAGTATGTCATGAATCAAGCACATTTCTATAAGAAAAAATATAAATATATATAAATGTAGCCATCTTGGGGCATCATCCTTGTCTTATGTAGCGATCGCTGCTTGAGCACATTTGTAGGTCATGTATATTGTGCTGAATTTGTGTTATCCAATATTCTAGCAATCGATAACCGGCATATGCATGCAAAATAAATCATTCTCAGCGAGTATTTCGGATTAATCTATTCTAATAAGCTGGAACGCTGAAAAGTTTTTAATGATTTATGACACCAATAAACTGGGCTTGAGGCAGAATATGGAAGCATTGACATCATTTAGCCATAGGTTGGCTGTTATTTGAGGCTGTCTGATTGAGATGATGGCTGTTGTCTAATCTTCCCATTTTTCCATTTCCCAGCTCGTCTACAGAAGGCTAGATGTTCAAAAGAAACTCACAACCACCTCTCCAAGCACTGGCAATTAATTTGATGATAACTTGGACACTGTCAACACTAAAAGTCCAAGGTGTGAATTATTAAAATCTTAAAAAAAAATTCTAGACAGAATTCTAAATGGTCACATTCTGTACTGGTAACAACAACAACAACACAGATGATAATAGAAATAATAATAATAATAATAATAATAATAATAATCATAGAAATTATCTTTAACAAAAAACTCTTTTTAATTTGTTCTATATTACTTTTTAAACTAAAAGTCAACTGAATACTGGCATGTAAACGGGGAAAATCTTCTATTTCATCCACAAAAATCTGTTAAAAATTATATTTTTAGTGTGAAATCTCAGAATAAAAGGTGTTTGACATAAAACATATAATTGATCGGTTTAATTTTTAATGTTACGGAATTGTGTTAATGTCGGGTATCGCATACCCCAGCCAACACTTGTAACGATTTTAGTTCACGTATTACAAATTTAATCAATGCTGGCTGCTTTCTTTTTATAATCTGAAGCCATGAAATATGTCCTCCTGTGAAGACAATCATTCCATACTTTCGTAATTTAACACATAACTTAAAATGCTGAGCTGTAGAGAGCAGCCAAAGCCAAAACAGGGTGAACCGTGCTTAATTTTAAAAGGCAATGAGCAATGTGCAAACCTGCTTTAAACATCAAATGTATCATGTATTTTGTAAATCATCTAGTGTACATAATATGCATAATTAATTTTAAAACAGTGGTATGGTGAGGGTAAGAACATGAATGGATGGGCTGATTTTATCTTAAAGAATGAGCTTGCTGTATAGCACGTTTCAACCTTCCAACAGGGAAAAATGAGACAACGGGCTGTTCTTCATTTCACTGCTCCTAATGCATTTTAAACAAATAAACATATCTGTCCTAGTCATCTCGATGTCTCTCGGTCCGCTCGACGTCTCTGGGGACTCCTCAGTGCGCTTTTCCGCTACATTTAATGCAATCTGAGAGGACGCGGTACCAACAGTGACCTTTTTCCTCGACTCCCGAAACCGCAGGCAGGCGCTGGAGCTCGGATACAGTGGCTCACCAAAGTGTCTTTGCTCACACTTCACAGGGGACAGGCAGAAAGGGCAGCGTTACCGCGGGAAGGAAAAGGGAGAGACTTCCTGGCCAAAGTCAATGATGGGCGCTGCCGTCGTGCTTCTGAAAATTATTTATCAGGGTCATTCTCGCTTTCCAGTGAATGCAAATATAGACTTTATCTAATGTCAGAAATAGTATGATTGGATTTTTTAAAAATCTTATTAGCCTATTGCAGGCAACCATTCATTTATTTCACTTATTTGCATTCTCTTTTATGGCCAAAAACCGCAAAATGCTTTTCACCTTTTAACTGTTCTTAGTTTAGTTGAATAGGCTACTGTTCCAATCTAAACCTAGAAAACTAAAAAGAAATTATAAAAATCATTTTACATTCAAATCTAGATCGTAAAATGTGACATTTAAGCTATTCACCAATACACTGGATCACGACGAGTCTATTTTGTGATGTTAGATAACAAATAGGCCTGTATTATATATGTACATTTACTTTATTTACCCTGTTAAAAAACTCATTTTTAGATACTCAAAGGAAAAAATATTTTCAGACAGTTTTCTAATGTATGAAATTAAAAGTTTTCTATGGTTTTTGGAATCCTCTAACAGCATCGCAGCCGCCGTGGGTCACATCCTTTCCTGAAGAGGCGTGTCTCATTCCCCCCTGAGCTCTGACTATGAATCGGCTGAAGGTGGACCTAAGTCAAACTGCCCTGGATTTCTGATCCTCCATCCCAGCAGGTGCCTCGGAGGTTATGGAGAGCTGGGAATCCATAGACGGAGTGATTAAACGGCGTGAGACTGGGCCCCCCGAGGAGGAGGTGATAATTATACTGATGAAGGAGTGGGTGTCCCTGGAGTAGGCGGTCGCGTGAAAAACATAGCGTGCGACGTCTCCGTTGGTGATGGTGGCCTCTTTATTACAAACCCATCATCCTTGGGGAAAACGAAACCGTTTCATCCACTTTAAATGAAGTATAAAAGAATCATAGAGGTATTTCAATCCATTGACCATCTGTGGAGCTGTTTTTGCACAGAAAAAATACGGCCTCCCTCTTGATATCCAATTAGTCACCTGCCATATTTACAGTTTCCCTTTCTGAGAATCGCTTTGCAGGGGAATTTATGGATTATGGAACTGTGGGTGTCCTTAAGAAAGCAGTGATGAACAATCATGAGAAACAAAACCTGCATAAAATTCAATGCAAACCAATAAAAAACTTTATTAATAAAAGCCTGAATTATATGCGTGTTTTTTAAAACAAATGGTTTTATGTTATACCTGAGTTTTTCAAAATGGAAAATGCACGTGTATATGACATCACCCTGCAATTAATTCCGCAGTCCATGGGGAAATTGATCTTTGTTAAATATGTTTGTAGCTTCTGCGTAATAATTTTACGTCAGATAAGCAATGATTTACAATTTCAGTAGGCTTAGGTTAAACTAGGAATATATTACAAAACTCTAGCCTTTAAAAGCTTCATTTCAAACTTTTAAAGTGCTTTAGGTTGCATGTGGTGATAATTTTTTAAAAGTTTTACATAATTTTTACATTACTTTGCAAGAATACGGGTTTGCAGTGGATTTGTAACGGCGGTCACATTTCCTTCGAGTTTAGTCTTAATTAAAATGCAGTTTGAGAGAACAGCGAATGCCAGTCATTTCACAGGCGTGCTAAATTATGATAAGTTAAAAAACCTTGGTTCAAGGTATCTATGAATCAGCAGTCCGACTTGCAGAGCTATGGAGATGTTAAAGCCATTTTCTTTCACTACTGAGAAAATGAAGCCTGTACTGATCACCTGGTCTATGGCTGATTTATTTTGCGGTGTTCAAGCTGTAGGGTCTTTCTTTCTTTTTTTCTTTCTTTCATTCTTTCTTGTTGATGGAAAGAGGAAAAAAGTAAGTATGACATCACCCAGCAAATGTATGAAATTTCAGATTGATCGACAAGACTAGCATAACAGATTGGATTTTTTTTTCTGTTATCTAGTCATGGATAACAGTCTGCATGCTGATCAAATGCCCGGCCTCCAGCGAAGGGTGCAAATGAGACAGGACCTCAGAGTCATCATGTAACGGACGCAGCTGGTGGTATTTTAGTAATTTGCCACTCCGGTATGACTGTGAAGGGAGATTCTGTCTGTAACCCAGCCTGATTTGACGCTTTCATAAGAAATCTGATGGTTAGTTTAAAAATGAGGTTCTTCTGCTCTTGAAAAGGCAGACATTTAACTTTTGAAATGCAACTTTATTCAGCACAAATGTTACAGTGTCTCTATCTGCGTCTATATCTGCCCTGACCTTTATATTCTGCACTTTCTGTGTTTCCTCATTGCCATTTTACAGATTATGAATAAATAAAAACGAATTATTTTTTTAAAAAAGGTCAGCTTGTTGCCCATTATACAAATTCCCTTAACCCATTCACTGCATTCCAGTAACCTTGAAAAACAATCTCTTTGGATTAAAAGCACTTTGGCATCAAAAAATGATTCTGGGTGGGTTACAGCCTGGTGCTGGTGACCTTTTCGAGTCTGCAGGAGAGAGAAGAGTTAAGCTCACAGCCATCCATGTCCATGTTATGCAATACATGGGGACTGACTGCGATCCATGTTAAATATGGGAGTAGTGTGTGGCAACGTGCCACATGTGCTTGTCATCAGAAGGTTGCCAGTTAGAGCCCTAACTGCGCCATAATAATGTTATCATGCTGACATTAACAGGACCTTTGTTTTGCTAAAATGGAAATGAGAAAATAACGCTCATCAATGTTACAGTAATAATATTCTGTGCCAAGTTTGAAAAGACCATCACGTAACGTTGGCTAAAGTTCTGGGAATGTTCCCTGTTAGCTGGGGCTTTCAGTGAAGCCTTTCTGTGCACCACTGTTGTACTGAGCTTTTGCACTTTTGGTCTTCCTGCGAGTTGTCAACTAGTTTGGCCATTCTCCTCTAACTGCACTCATTAAGAAGGCGTGCTCATCAGCAGACCTGCTGCAGATTGGATGTTCCTTTGTTTATCACACCATTCTCTGTAAATTCTAGGCATGGTAGTGTTCGAAAATCTCAGGACGGTGGCTGTTTCTGAGATGCTAGAATGACCACCAGATGCAGCATATGTTATTTAACCTGAGATTACAGGGGACATTATACCTGTGTAGCTCAGGGAGCTGTACTCAGACCTTATCCTGTAAGGATTGCACCCTGCAGAGATGCAGGGACGTGGGGATGTGTTGGGGGGGAGAGGGGCACCTGCTGCACACTATCAAGCTGTTAGAAGCAGATGACAGCCTGATCCGAATTTAGGTCAGACTACAATATAACTTTTTCTAGCATTTTCCAAGCTTCAGAAGTCCATAACCTTTTCCATGCCCAGGGACAGGTTTAAAGGTGCCAGGGCTGACCATGGCTGACCCCTAGTAAATGCATGCCCCCCCTTGTTGTTACCCCACATCAAAATAATAAAACGATACGGATTATTTTATTTTCAACGTGGGACCATGGAAGAGACAGTGCGGCATGGCTACCCCCATTAAAAATAACTTGGCCCTGATGGGATGCCTCCCCCCCAGTCGAAATTTTCCACAGGCGAAGCTGGCCATGCCCCTGTTCTGTAGATTCCCTTAAATGGAGTTTTGTTTAAAGCCTCAGCAGGTTATTAATTAATATACTGTCACATGACCAATGGTGTGAAGCGTGTTGTCATACCACACGAGTGCTGTGCTGTAGCCCCAGGGAACGTGGGTATAAAACAAGCGTGAACGGCGTAACAGAACTCGGAGATGTTCCCATGCGCACTATAAAATATCCGGCCCAAAGTCTGCATTAAGCATTGTCTTTATAGCTGAAAACAGGAGTTTCATATCACTCGATGCATAAAATATGCCCTGCAGTCCCATACATATGCCTGCTCCTAAAATTACACCGTAAATCCTCTAAAATCTCCTCCGTTCATATTTCCTTGATTTATTACTAAAAACATCAAACTCTATGTTTGATTTGTAGGAAAATCTTGATTTGAGGCCAAAAAAAGACAATCTCTTTCTTGCATCATTATATGAATGGGGGTTCATAGTCAACACCAGTAAAAAAAAAATAAGTAAAAAGATAACGAAAAAAGTTTCTGTATTAAAACTAACACGAGAAGTGTGCCCCCTATGTGTCATTTCCTAGGCATTTGGTTGTTCTGTCTTCATCTTGCATCAGCTTCAAGATGGATTATAGAACTTAGCATACTTTAACATTTAAAATTGTAATGTTTAAAATCTGTATTAAAGCTGATAATTCAGGCATTTTAATACTTTCTTTTTTTATCATATTCATAATTAAACCAAGAAGAAGCCTGTCCAAGCGCATTAGACAAACTTACTGGTCATTTTTAATGATTTTTTTAGATTCTCAATCAATATTCATAAAAAAAAATGACAGCAATACCACTTATTGGTTATATAAGTGCAATTCATTGATATTAAGTTTAAAAAAAGAAGCTTCAGTGCTTTTCCAATCAACATGACCTTAAATCATGTAAAATCAAGATAAATTAGTCTGGGTGTTTTCAGGAGAAGGGAAATTTATAAGGGTTCACCTGAGAAATATCTCCTCAGAAAAAAGCAGTTTAATATCTGGGAAATCAGTCAAAATCATCTCTCTAACCATCAACGTACCAATGCGTAAATTTTCGAAAACAATCGTGGAAAATTGTGCAATTCCACGATGGCACGGGAATGTCCTGAAAGCAAGTCACACTGGCTTCAGTATGCTGTGTAGCAGCCGACTGGAAAACACCAGCAGAATACTAACATACTGTACCCTGCTACATCTCAACTGGAGCCTGACAGGACGAGACAGATGTGTGCTGGAATATGTCATCGATTGCCCGGAGGCTCGTTCGTACATCTGAAGAGTTCCGCCATCAAACTGGAGTGTGGGGTCTGCCTGATCTAAAAGCAAATGAAGGTTAAATGGGACCATTTAAAAGCCGGGCTTCACTACAGGGAAAGGTTAATGGCTCCGTGTCGGAGGCTTGGCTGGCTGGGGAGTCCGGGAGCGAATTGGCAGCTGGGTGTGATGGTGGGAAGGCCAGTCGGTGGTGGAGAGGCTTCTGATTGAGGAAGATGGCCAATGCTCCACAGTCCATGGAACAGATACGCCTGCCACTTGCCGCCTCCCTGGAAAAGACTGGAGCCATGACCCAGGTTCCTGCAATGTCCAGACACTTCCAAAATTCTCCGGGTATTCATGGCATTACCTTGTTCTAGGATGGTAATTCTAGTTGGACTGGAAGATGAATTTGGTTATGTTTTGTACCGACTTGCAAATTCTGGGTATCCATCTATCATAACCATTTAGGTCATGTTGAACCAGGAGCCAATCTCAGGAAGCACCAGAGAACATCCATTTTAGAGTGAACACTCACACACGAAAGGCCCCCTTAGAGACACCAGTTAACCTAAATGCATGTTTTTGGACTTTAGAAGCACACTGAAGTACCTGGAGGAAACGTGCAAAAACACAGAGGGAACATGCAATCTCCAAACACGCAGAGCCAGGGGTGAAATTCAAAACCCCCACCTCCATTTTTGAACCTACTACAGCACCCTGCATCCCATTAAATCTGGATATGCTTCACTGTTTGGATTATTTCTCATTTTGAAGCCTAGAAGTGCACATTGACCTCTTAAAGTGTAGCAAATATATCAGTTGAACTGTGCCAGTGTGGCATTCTACTAAGTATTTCTACTCTGAAATTAGCAAGTGGCAAAATCCATTTGGGGAATATTTGCATTAGAGGAATCCTGAAAGTGGAGCACCAATGCGGCACCACATATTCCAGAAATAGTCCGACTCTTCATGGGAGTCATTGTAATATCATAAAATGAAAAGAAGTTCCTATAGATACTGTCGTCACAACTGTAGACTAGGGACAAACATTAATAAATCTTTGAAAGGAGAGAGCATTTGTACAATAGCTATTTCAATTAATGTTGATTTTATATGAATATATAAATCTAGAATCAGCATGGCACACACAGATGCCTGGCCAAGAGTGCTACTCACTAATCCATGGTGCTACCCAAATTCTTACATTATTTTTGACACCTTTAGGTTGTAAATTATCTATAAATTGTCAATAGGAGTTAGGCACATGAAAATTATACTCGATAAATGAAATGGTCTGCAGGTCATGGCCGATTAAAATGTAGCCTGAAACTCTGCCTAAGGGTAAAGCTAATACCAATACAGGGCTAAACTACAGATTCCACCAAAATGGTATCACATATTAATTCAAGTTTTTGCTGGGTTTCAAATCGTTACATCCTGCTGTATCAAATAGGAACTATTTGAGAAAAGCACTGATACATTTCGATATTGCACAATAACACAGGTAAATATTAATTCATATTTACATAAGCAGATTTAAAAAATGGGAAGGTTGTGTTTAGGGTAATTCCTGGCTCCATCTGAGCTGTGTATAAAAATAGCTGTTTTCCCATCAACACCAGAGTATGGAAATACTCAGCAATAATAATGATGTATACCTTTTGCTGAGGTGAACTCTTAATGGCTTTAGACATCTTTTTTAATGATATATAGACATAAGGACATGGAAAAAATAACGACAATCACAGATATAGACAGAGCTAAAAGGGGAGTTATATTAGGTTGAATGCCTGTTAGCACTATGTGTTAGCTATGAAAAAGGTGTGACAATCATTATGCGAGTTTTCTAAGTGACATGAAGCAGCTAGCAGATTTCCAAAGAGGCTGAAGAGCTGGAGTCTGAGTTTCAGGTGCACAAAAATGATTTAATCTGTCAAGTGAAAAAACATCATGAGAGCATCTGCCAAACATAGACAAACTACATTTGGAAAGAGGAACAGTGGCAGAAATTTAATGCTCGCTGTCAGGTACAGACAGACTTAGTTGCTAAACCCCCAAAAAAGGACAGCCTCAAATATGACCACAGACCTGAATCAGCACCTCTATGATCCAGTCTCAACAAAAATGCCATTATATGAGCTGGAGGATAAAATTTATAGCTTGATTACCTGTTGGAAACCACTGGCATCCATGTCAAAGCATAAAGACAACCTGGACCCCTGAGAAATGTAAAAAACGAATATGTCATCTTCCCCCTTTTTGCTACATCCAGATGGGATTTTATTTGGAGAAAGTTAAAGGATGTCTCCAATCCATAATCTGCTGTCAGCTCTTAAACATGGCAGCTGAGTCCATAATGGTGTGGGCAGTCATCTTGTGGGAGTCATTAGGTATGATTATTGCAATGGGTGGTCATATACAAAGAAAGAATATGAGACCATATCACAGGAACATATGCATCCTATGGTACAGACACTGGCCAAATTATTAGACTATACTCTCCTCATGCACACTGGCAAAGAAATGCATGAGTAGTTTTATGAACACTTTTATTTTTTATTTTTATTTTTATTTAAAATAAATACACAAGCGGAGGTTTCTTTAAGATGACAGGTGAAGCAGTGCTTCACCAAAAAAAATACAACAGAAGAAAAGAAATAGCATTCATATTACATGAAATATCTCCCTAATGCCAATTACAACAACAATTTCCATGTGATACCAAAAAAAGTGCAGCAATTAAAAGAATGTCTGACACGGTATCGTGCAAATGTCTGCAGTTGCACTTCCCTTTCCTACCACCAAGAAGCGTTGCCTCAGTTTTAGGGCAATTTGTCTCAAAATTTGAACAGTTCCAATTGTTCACCCGTACAATGTTCTGCTGTTTTTTGAGTTATTGTGCTAATGAGATTAAGTATCAAAACTTGCTTTTTTCTTTGATATCACTATGTAGTACTGCTTCAGTTTTCATGTGATTATGTGAACATTTGAAATTTGCCTTTTGTCACCAATGGGATGTGTCTGCAAATTTTGAAAAAAAATCTGTCAACTACTTTTTGTGTTATTGGAGGAGGAGAGGGGAGATCCTCATCTGGAGAATACAATTATTTGATTTTTAAATCCTGTTATTGTTGATTGTAGCTAATTCCATGTATATACCGTAAATAAAAAAAGGTAATTTGGGGGCAGTGTGCGGCTCAATGGCCTGTGATCAAAAGGTCGCTGGTTCAAGCCTGGCCTTGGCACATCTGCAAGCCCTTAAGCAAGGCCCTTAACCCTCTAGCTCTCTGGGTGCCTCTATGGGTGGCTGCCCTTTGCGGCCAGCTTGCTTTCACCTAGAGAGAATAAGTTGGGGAAGTGTAAAAACAATTTTCCCATGAGGACCAATAAAGTATCAACTATTATGATTTATTTTTTGGTGCAAAAAACACATGTCAGTGAATTTATGCAACTTCTGACATCCATTCAACCTAAATGTTCTCATGTCTCATCCCTTCTTGTTTCTCTTCACTGTCTCCCGATTGGTGCTCAAATCAAGTTCAAGTCCTTGGTGCTTGCCTACAGGTCCATCCCTGGACAGGTACCCATCAAAAGGCTCCTCAAGATCTATGTCCCATCTCTGCTTCTTTCGAGAGCAAACCAATGTCACTTGGATCTCCCCCCCACCATATTACCTAATGATATTATCTGGTGATCAGATTTGCTGGCTGGGGGGTGGGGGGGTGGTAATTGATAGCAAAGTCTGGATTCAATTGTGTTTTGATCTGGATATGGACTGAAGACCTGCAGTTGGTGACCACTGGTCTAGAGTATGCTTCACTAAAAATTAGTTCCAGGACCCCCAGTGAATACCAAAATCCATGGATGCCCAAATACCTTATATTAAATGGGGTAGTATTTGCATATAACCGTTGTACATCCTTGTATATACATTTAAATCATCTCGAGATTATTGATGATTAAGTATACATCGAGTCCTGGATTCGGATTTGGGTTCTATTAAATCTTCTCATTTTTGAAAGAGTTTGGTTTCTGCCAGACATTCTGTCATACAATTAATCAAACTGAATCTCACACTTCTTGACATAAGCATACAGAATGGGCATATGTGTCAAAAACCACAAGGAAAAAGGTCAGCACCTAATATTAAGAATGGAAGGTGCAACAAAAAAATTCTGGTGTGGCAGTATTTCAGGCTATAAGAAACAGAAATAAGTGCTTTCTTTAGCAAACATGTCATGTCCTGATCCAAGAGTCCACTTCATTAGCGGAAGGCGTACCAATCACCACTATCCATTGCTTGCTAAAACATCACAGATTTATTTGTGCTCATCGCTGACATCTGTGCCAAGTGAGAGAAAGTTTAATACTGCTGCAGGCATTCGCTCAAGCAGTCGCAACTATCTTACCCCGCTAAATGCAGAACAGCTTATTTACCTTAAAGAAAATGCAAATTTTATGTGAATGTGACATTGCCTGGGTGGGTGCCCATCCGACCCTGGCCTATATGTGTTGTAGCTCTTCACCCTTAATGTGTTACAGTGCTCCCTGGGCTGCCCTGTAGTTCAATGGGTTGAGCAAGCCCCTGAGGCTGAAGTTCTCTTGTCAGGAGTTCAAAGCTGGCCACAGGCCTGCCTCTCCTGTTATTTAATGTTTATTGTTTTCCTTTGTGCCTGTTATTGTCTTTGCTTTGGGTCCTTGTTTTAGGTTTACCCTGCTCGTACTTTGTTTAATTTTGTTCAGCTTATACTTATGTTCCTAGTCTTTCCTAGTGTTGTTAACCCTTAGTGTTTGTTAAGGTTTCCTAGTTTCTGTGTTTGTTAACTGTAATTTATATCACCTGTTTCTTCTTGTCCCATGCCTGTACTGATTGGTTGATTTTGTTATGATCCACACCTGCCCCTTGTTAACCCTTGTTGTCTGTGTCGATTTAAGTGCCTGCCGTCACTGTTCATCAGTCAGTTATTGTTATTTGTAGTTAAAATAGTTGGTCCCTGAGTAGCTTTATGTTTATAGTTGTATGATGCTTGTAATCTGTTGCAGTTCTGGTGTTTGTAGCTGTGCTTTCCCTGTGTGCCTATTTCCATGGTTTGTCACAGTGTTCCTCTCTGCTTGTAATAAACCCTTTTGTTGGAGCCACTCCATGGATCGTCCTTCCCTTGCGCCATGCCCTACCATAACAGACATGAGTTAAACTTCAGACATAGGCTATTGTTAAATTTGGCAACACCCTATTTTTAAATGTTCTAAATATCCATATAGCATGTCTTGGCTATTGTAGCTTATAAAATAGACTATTGTAGCCTATGAAGTAGTTCCTCTGTTGTAGATTATCATTTCATGTTGTAAGACGCCTTAACATTTCAAACTTCACAAGATGTTAACATTTCCCCCACTTTGAAGACTACACAATTGTCACTTGCTTAGCTATAATATGCAGTTTGAATTAAGTTATAAGCTATGTCGGCTTTTTTTCATATTAGGTCTTCTGGATAAGAACATCTGCTAAATGCTGTAAAGGTGGACTGTATAATTTAATCATCAGAATAATTTCATGGGCACAGAGGGTAGTGTTGTTGCCTCGCACCCTTAGGTCTGGGGGTTTGAATCCCACTTCTGCTCTGTGTGCATACAATTTGTGAATTATTTGCAAATGTTTTGCAATTTTTTCCAGTGGTCTGAACACTGCAGATGTGCTCAGGGATGCCACTAGAGACTTTGGACCCCATGAAAGCATATCAGATTAGGCTCCCAAAACAGACCCATCCGATAATGTCCCGAATTTTTTAGGGCCCCTGTCGCTCATGACTGTGTTGTGTGCAGGTATGTGTGCATCACAGCATCTGCTATCTGAAATAAAATTCCCGAGGCTCCGACAAGGATAAGCTGATTGAATAATTCCATTTTAAATAGTCATATATGCTTTAATAAGTGTAATATAACTATAATGAAGTGTAAATATGTATTTTTGCTTGAGGTGTTAATGCATCTGTTCCGATTCACTTTTCATAGCAATCCATTGCTGTCACGGCGTGAATTGTGATTGATTTAATTTCGCGGAAACGGAGCTAATAGAAGGCAGTCAGTTTTAACAGTTACCGTGGGTTACCTGATAATGGCGAGGACTAATGCAAGAATGAACGGAGAAACTGGTAATTAAAGAGTGACGAGCAGGAGTAAGACTTCCTGAATGCGGAAGAGTGGCGATCATTGTAATTAAACGATGTTGCAATTCTATAACGCGATATCGTTTACATGCTCAGCGGAGACTATCTAATTAAAAATTCATGCGGTTTAATAACGCACAGTTGCATTCCTATTCAATAATATATCGCTCTCCTCTTAAATATTAATGTGCAAATGGAGGAAATATTCATCAATATCTTCCCTCCAATATTAATATATAGATATTTTGCAGTTAGATTTAATTTAACTAAAAAGTAATAATATCCAAGCAATTGGGCAGAAATATGGGCTTTCAGCTTTACTGCGTAGGCTACTAGCTGTAGAATTTAAAATTAGCCATTCGTTTCACGAAGGAAATAGTAAGGCAGGTCAAGTAAAGGCATTAAGACAATTTTGTTTTGTACAGAACACTAATGTACAGCACCAGACAAAAGTCTGAGTACACCGGCTTGAAACCATAACTATCTATTATGTTTCAATGGCGTACAGTTGTCTAGCATGACTGAAAGTGGTTTGTATGGACTAATAAGTCCAAACTTCAAATATTTGTGTCCAACTGGCACTATTTCTAAGGCACCGAGAGGGTGAGTTTCGTGTGGGTGAGTCTGACCGTCAAGTATGGAGGAGGCGTTGTTATGGTCTGGGGTTACATTTCTAGTGACAGAGTTGGTGATCTTCACCAAATCCGCGGCAATGTCAAAGAGCATGGCTATCATAGGTTACTGAAAAAGTGTGCTGTTCCTTCGGGATTATGAATGATAAGGTAGTCCTTCCTTCTAAAAACTCGGCAAGAACTATATGGCAACAGCAACTTTTATGGGAAGAACTGAGCAGAAGAACAAGTCAACTCACAAGTCCCTCACGTTTGGGAATTGAAATTTCAACTTTCTTGAACGAAGAATACTTTTGTACTCTTTATGTTTTGTATAACATACAGCTTATTTTCAAATATTAACAGGAAATGTACGATGTACAGTTTGAAGAAGGAACTGTTTTCCAATAGCTTTTGACTAGTATTGTACAACACAGCAGGGACCTCAACACAAATGAAACTATTACAGATACAGAGTTTTTAATTGATGGATTAATTGTAATCACGGTACAAAACTAATTCCATCTGCTCCGCTACTTCTATCTCTTTTGCCAGCACTTCCGCGTAACTTCCAAGTTAACGTCGGTGCTTGTGTTCAGTAAATAAGCAAGTTTATCGCTGTTAGCAGCTCCCAGCAGTTTGTGTTTGAAGAAAAAGAGTCTAGAGTAGGTACTAGAAAAGGATTCCGGAACTGCCTCCGAGGAACTACGGTCGGGCCGATTTCCTAAGGGGTGGACACAATAGAAGTTCCTGGTTCCGGAAAAAGGTTCTGGTTCCTTAAAAAAGTTTCTGTGGTGTGAAAGTGCCCATATAGAGGTATTTTTCAGAAAACATTTCCATCTTTCCATCTTAATGCTTTCCTGATTAACCAGGAATCATTTGGGTTGAATCCATACATTAAATTTTATATTTATTGACATTTCTATTTAAATTAATCATATCTATGACATAATTTCAATGCAGGAGAGTAATTTCTGTATAATTGAACTGAAAATTTTAAAATAGCCAGATGCAGTGGCACATTTACAGATAGTATTTCCCTGAGGTAAATCACAGGTATAACTGTTGAACATAAATTTGTAATACAACCGCATTTTGAAATTCTCTTTTCTCATACCATAACCCAGTGGGACTCAGAATTCTGGCCCAGGGCGAACTTTGGATTGGGTCTTATGTTGCCATAGTGAGAGACTGCCTGCCCCAGGCTTACAGGTGAACCCTGTTAATGAAACCCAGCTGGCCCTCATTAGGCAATTTTTTTTTTGCTTGTTTAGACGACCAGCTGGGAGGAGAGTGAGAAGTGTTGCAGTGATGGGGAGGAATCCAGGGTAAGATCATGCCAGGGCCAATGAATCCTATAGGCAACGTAGGCTACCATATAGGGGGCCAGGTTCTGAGGGGGCTGCGACTTGCCAGTCAGTTTCACTTTGTCTCGGGGGGGTACGCTGGCAGCGATGCTTGCCTAGGGCGTCACGTCGGATTGGACTGTGTTATATCAAGGAATTTGTTGTGTGTCCTTGTTTGTTTTTCATTTTTTTTCTGGCTTTTGGTGATTTTTTTTTTTTTTAGTTTTGTCCCTCCTTGTCCCCTTTCTGTGTTGTTGTTGTTGTTGTTATTATTATTATTATTATTATTATTATTATT
>JAAGVU020000061.1:27019645-27049728 GCA_011763525.2 Mormyrus iriodes | reverse complement strand
ACAACAAGCCTCAGACCTGGAACTTCCCATAATACATATATTATTATTATTATTATTATTATTATTATTATTATTATGTGCATGTGTATTCACACAAAATATTAAACTACCTATCCGATTTAAGTAATTTTCTCTCTTATTTCAGTTAATTGCCAAAAAACTAAAACACAATGTGATGCTTGCTGTGATGCCTTTTGATTGGTAGTTATCAGATGGAATATATCAAATAGACTGTAGGGAGTAGGTTTCTGGCAAATTCATCATGGAAGGAAAATGGAAGTACCAATGCTTCTTCGCAAGCAAACACAAAATGAAATGTATTAAACAGTCACAAATTACGAATCAATGTGATTTTTTAATGTAATCTTCATGTAGCCTGTAGAGGGCAGTGCTATCATTAGAACGTTTGCTTAACAGAATTGCGCCAGCTGCATTTGTTCGATGGTATTGTACAGTAGTATGGTATAGTATGATATTGTTTGTTGAATATTATGCTTATAGTCAAATATACATTTTTTACGTTTACAGTGTTGTTAACATACGTAGTGTCCCAGCAGATCACCTATGTGGATGTCCAAAACGCATATTAGACGGCTAGTGGCTTTCATTTGGTTGATATAAATGGTATTTTCTTTTATTTATACATTCAAAAAATGTGATTTTAAAAAATGTGACAAAATAGGGTTAATAGTAGAGGTTATTTTGCCAATTATTTAAATAATTAGTAACAATCAGAAAATTCATCTAAATATGGGCCTATAAGCCTACTATAATTATAAGATATGTTAGCTACTGAGATCAGAGAACAGTGTGGTGCCTGTTTTTTTTTTCTGGTTCGCAGTAGATAAAATAGTGATTAATGTTACAATTTCAACATTCACGGGGCACAGGGATACGAGTCAAACCAAAACTGTGGACATGTGAAGTAACAAACTCAAACTCAGAAGTTTCTTGGCAATGTACCAATGGTTTGAGCCAGATACAATTATAAATATTTTACAAAGGTTAGCAAAGCTATATAGTTTTACTCGTGGTTTATTTTTGATTCGGTAGCATCCCCCCTTTGGCACTAATTTTAAAAGTCTTTGCAAACTTTGTCTATTGCCTGTCTATCAATTTCATCACCATTGAAAGAGATCAGAGTCAACAGACAGAACCTACAGACCTCAAAAAAGGGCAGTAACCTGACACACAATAAATTTAAATCACACTGGGTTTTGGGTGCAGATCCTGCACAGATTCAGGATGAGATTAAATCATCATCCCAAACTGTTTGTCTGTGGCAGAATAAACCCAAGACCCTGATGGGTCATGTTCTCCTCCTGTTTAGCAATGCCAGAAACAGCCCCTCACTGAATATCATGTTTCTCAGTGGGGCTCGCTCCTCTCATTCTACGGGTGTGTGTATTTTTTTTCAGTAACCCTATTCGTCATTTATGCCATCACTTTGGCACTTCGAATCTTTTCTGCTCTTCTCATCTAAGACCTGATTGTTGATGGCTTTCCCTATAAGCAGCCTGATACTTGCAAGAACCGCCAAAGTCCCACGAAGGATAAAATAAAATAAATGAGCTGCATATCCTGGTCAAGGTCACGAGGTGTTCAAATAAAACATAAATATAATGAGTTTTTTTTTTCTGTAACCACACAATGCACATGAATGTTATCAAAGACAACGCATT
Source organism: Mormyrus iriodes (assembly GCA_011763525.2). NCBI lineage: Eukaryota > Metazoa > Chordata > Actinopteri > Osteoglossiformes > Mormyridae > Mormyrus > Mormyrus iriodes. Next base: position 27,048,046 of record JAAGVU020000061.1, on the reverse strand, counting down.
TATTTTTTAGCATCTAAAATACTGTAAATTTCTAACAAAACCATAAGAAAAGGACCATAATGAGCAGTTTCAAATGTATCTTCTTGTGATGGATACAGAAGGATAAAACAAGGGTTTGACCTGCAACATTGAACTCAGAAAAAATACATGAATAAATCTTCAGTTGGATCCACTAGGAGTCTATAACCGGTGCTACGGAGGACCTTGTGAATATGTCCATGGTGCCCAGGATGTAAAGCAGGGATGCATCTGTTACAGCTTACAATCGTTATAGGGGATGCATTAGAAAGGCTACTGATGATACAGGGCCCATTTTCCTGCCCCCTTCGTTTCAAGGGCACTGTCCTGTCTGCCAAGGTCAAGCCGCTCTTTGTGGTTATGTCTGATTATTGATCCAGAACAGCAGCCCAAAAATGTTAGAAGCAAGTGCTGAAGTGGGGTGTGACCATCAGAATTACACACTATGTGTTTTTGCACCTCTTTAAGAGAAACCTGAACACTATATTACGTAGCATTCTGTATATTTTAAAACAAATACAAACTGAATACTGTACAATGTTTTCAATATATGTAATCCTTAAATGAAACCTGAACATTGTATGATGTATATTTCTGTACTTTTTTATATGGAAACTGAACACCATACAATGTATGTTCCCTGTATTACTGCTTTAATGGGACAGTATCTATGCATATAATGTTGGCAACAGAGTGTGGACAATGTGCCTTGCAATGGCTGCATCAGTAGGCGACTCGCACATGTGACGCACGTCTGCAGCCAGACGACCTCGCAGCCCCACTGCAGCCAGATGCCACTGTGGGATGGCGACTCGAGACGAGCTCGTGACCGTCTGGCCGGCGGCCATGCTCCACTTGCTTTGTGAGCGACGGGCGTGAGCCAGGGAGCGGAGGGTGACCACAGCACCGGACAGGATCACCTCCAGGCTGCTCCGGCAGCCTGGTATCATGCCTGGTGGTCTAGCCACTTCACCCAGTCCACATAGGTCGGCCACCTTTAAGCGGGCTGCAGTTAATCACCCGCCCCCAGTCAGAAAACGCAGGAAAATGAATGATCTTCACCATCCCACCTGACTGCATTTATTAGGGGTGAATAATTATATTTTTCTGTTTCACTCTTATCACTGTTTGATTGTGTTATTGCTTTGTGGCGTCATCTATCAATGACATTTTTAGATATATTTTCAAAGCATTAACTGTGAAAATCCATCCATCATCCATCCATCCAGTCATCCATAACCACTAATACAGTATAGCCTGGTGTCTATGCCAGGAAGCACATGACTTTGGGCACTTTCGACACCCCAGTTCACAAGTGATTGGACCAAGGGAGGAAAGTGGAGGTTAACACACAATCTCCATACATACACACAAAGGGGCAGAAATCAATCACTGAGCCCTGGAGGTATGAAGCTACAATGTTACATACAAAGCCACCATACTGCCCATTGATTGCAAGCAATAATACTTAAAAACAATAAACCTGATCCAAAAATGAGTATTACCAAATTTAAAAAGTCACATTTAGTCACACATTTTGTTATTTACTGATGGATTTCCATGCTGAGTCAGTGACTGAAATCTTCACCTGCCAGCTGCAGTAACAGCTTTAGGTCAAAGAAATCACTGACATGAGCTCACGGGTGGCCGGGCCGCCCCTTCGCCCTGGTGCCGGGGGAGCTGACGGCGGCTTGAAGGAGTCAATCACCCCGTAAGCCAATGTTTGCTTTTCACTCAACCAAATAGAGCACATCTGTCCTGCGCCCCTCAGCACCACGTTCCTTGCTTGGTGGGCTCATCCGTGGAAAAACACCTGCGCGCCCAGCCTGAAGTGGGAGCGGACTCGGCAAACTCTGAGGAGTGTGATGGTGTTTTGGGGCACCGTGCTGCGTGACTCCCACTGACGCAGACCCTGAGAGACATCTGGAGTCTGGAGGTAGATGTGCAAACCACCCAACCAGTTGGCATGATGAATTACAGGTAGGGAGGTTAAGATTATCCAGCTTTGTCAGTCACTGAGTTGTCTGATGCACTTCTCCTTAGCTAATTACCTAATTTGCATTGTTGAGATTCACAATTATCGAACTTTGCTGTTATTTTTTTTCTTTCTTTTTTTGGTTCCTGGAACCTGTATTTCTCAGCCTTGGACCTGGCAACCGATTGCGTAGCCTGGCTTTTGTTACAGCTGAGATTAATCAATTAGCCAATTAGCTGTTGGTCAGAAGATTCCAATCACATTAACATGCTCATTGCCAACATCCTATAATACCCAGTTCTGTTTTAAATTGTTCTTATGTTGATCAATTAAGGGGCCTATCAAATAAAGATCAATACTAATTCATTCTATATTTTGTATAATAAAACTAATGAGAATATACATTTGAATTACCTCATTTAATTATGCAATTCCATTATGTTTAAGTGTGATTCAATGATCAACAGAGAAAAAACAAAAAAAAAAATTGCTGGTTTGGTCTTTTAAGGGGGAAACACAGAAAGCAATGCAAATAAATGAAAGAGTTATCTTTCGCCTAACTAACACTAACAATATGAACAGAAATTCTCAGTTACGTTTAACATGATTTTTATCTTGTCATTCGTATAAGAAAATGGCTCAATCTGGCCTAATTAATTAAAGCTCGCCGGAACGACAGCAGGCACAGCGTGTCGTTGGAGCCAGGAGTGCGAAAGCCCCACCTTGACTCTATGATTTATGTTTTTAGGGCTCCACATTAATTGTGGTCGTGAAGACGTACGTTTATTCACCTGACGAATTATGTTATATTTCTTCAGCTGATCATTTAAATCCTGATAATGACCGTGCATTGATCTGAGATGAAACTGGACCCACACATGATTTGTTTAACCAATGACAAAGCTGATCACTGTGTGTGAAAAGGTCTCTAATTATGTAAATATGAAAAGAAGCATTTGGATAATTAATACGGGTTAATTTCATACATTATACCTCCATATATGTGATTAATACTGTGATTCAAGATGAAAAGTATGAACCATGTCTGCTCTTCACTGCAGGAGTAAGACCAGAATGAATTATAAAGCAAACAAATAAATAAGATCTTACAATAGGAACTAATTCCATCATACCTCCAGCACTCATGGTTGCCAGTATTATAAGTGACATCCACACAAGCTGATTGTAGGGGGCGCCACAGATCGACTGGGTTTCTTTGAAGAATGAAGGGCGATGGCCTTGGGGAAATCGTAGGAGAATCCAATGGAAATAAAATATTCATACTGTTTGGCTGAGTAACAAAATAATGCTTCCAGAGGAGCCTGAGTTATTCATCCCTCTGTTTACGCATTAATTGCAGAGGCTTTTACCCAGATAAGGGGGTATTTATCCAGGGCTAACAGAAAGTGGCGTTTGGTATTAAACTATAGCTGGATAAGCCCACTGCAACAAGTGCCATAGTCCTTATTTCCAATAGTGTCAGGAAGCTTTATTACACCTATATACAATTCACTGATTTCATTGCTATAATTAGTATATTTTTCTTGAAATTACCTAAGACTGTCTGCTGTTATTCATTTACCTACAAAACCGTTGTTTTTATGAATCTATCCATAGACTGAAGCAGAAAGATACGTTGCTGTGGCCATTGGCTTGACACTTCATGCTAAAATACAGGTTTTGGGTCACTTTACCAAAAAGCCTCAGCTGGTGAATGATGAATAAACAGATAGCATTGGCTCCTCTGCAAATGAATACAGTAAATAAATTAACTCGCGTCTGGAGACTCATTCCAGTGGTGAGGAAGCGAGTTTCCCGTCTTCTTTCACTCTGTTTCACTCTGTCTGTTTGTCAACGCTGGATGCCAGAAGCAGCCAATTAACTTCAGACACTTGTCGGGAAGTGAAACTAATGTATGGATCTTCATGACTTCGAATTCTGGATTTTAATTTAATACGAGGAACTTGGACTGTCGCTAGCTATGCATTTTATTTCATATATAACTGATGGCAATAAAGACAATAGGTAAAAGAAATCAGTTAATCCTGCTCCGCATGAACTAGATTTAGAAAGTAAATTAAGTACATGCACTAACCTTGGCGTAGTTATTTACAATTTTCACGGCGGCTGTCTGAATGCAGGGTGGAAAAATGCAAACTTACCTGTGATTCGGTCCTGCGGGTTTAAGAAAAACTCCCAGCGAAATCCCAAGTTACAAACCACAGTCTGCTGTACGCGATTTACAAATGGAGAATGGAGTTTTTTTTCATATTATTATTATTATTATTATTACTATTATTATTATTATTATTATTATTATTATTACACACAATGAGAAATCGCATTGTGAGTGAAAAGGCTAGCGAGCTATAGTCCGACATCCGTCTGACTGTCTGTTTGAGTGAGAACTGAGGGCTGGGAAACACGGCTCTGTCCGCCCCAGTTAGGCTACTTCACACAGAATTTTCATTCATTGTACATAAACGTACTGAATGCAGCTTTTTCGGAAGTCAACCTTATAATCTAAAGATTGATTTACGAATAAAGCTGGCGCCACAAAATTCAGGAGGAATGGAGCGACATTTAAAAGGCCGTATGCACATATATCAAATGCAATATAATACCAATAAAGGCATAGCGTAATTTACTAGATGGGGAATCAGAACATTGCTTAAAAAATATTCCAGGAGAGCAGTGACTGCAATCGAGGAATGGATAATTTATATAACAATAGCGCCTCGCACATTGTTAAAATGGAAAAATAATGACACTCACAAGGCTGGCAATAAACTACATATTTCCTTTGTAAAGAAATATGAAGAAAGAAATATCTATCGTGCTATTTCTTTTTCTGTGAGAGAACAGATTTGTCGAGCTGAACTCGTCGCGTTGAGTATTATGTGACGTCTATCGGAGAAGGCGGTGCGATCCTGCCGGCCGCCGGAGAAGCGGAGCTCGGCTTCTGACTTCTGCTCGAGCGCTGACGGGGAGCAGAAAGGCTGTGACCGTATAGGTTCATTAGGTAGGGAAATGGTCCGCAGGGCAGCGCGATCACCTGTTGCTTCATACCTCTGGTCCCACTGATTAATGCACACTTTACTAGGTGTGCCTGTCTTGTTTAAAGTTATTCACCCATTCATGTATTGTCTCATTGCACATTATAGGGATGTATGCGAACATTCAAAAATTAATTAAAATGCGCCCGTAAAGAAATCTGGAAAACCAAGGGTCTGCACATTTGTCATTAACCCAAAGTGCTAAACCATCGTTACAGCTAAAATCACACGTTTTCTTAGCTGTTAACAACAATTTGCACAAATTGTGAAATGGCTCAAAAATAATCAGTGTGCATAGTTGTCTGTGTACTGGACATCAAAGTTCTGTCATTATGAACTGCACACCTTTCTTATGTTAAAAGATATTAAAACTAAATTTGGAATATGAGGCTAGTTATACCGCGGTGGCAGAGGTGGAGGCTCCGCCCCGGCACTGGGTACGTGCCGTCGGCATGTTGGCGCCCCATCCTGGGTCATTTCTGCCCGTAGCGTACGCGATGGGCTCTGGACCCCAGCAAACTTGCATAGGGCAAGGCGATATAGAAAACTGAGATGGCTGAGAAAACAGAAAATTGAGCTGAAATCGAGGCAGTTTTTTTGTTGCCGTCAGGTGTGATTTAAGCTGTACCAGAATACTTCAGGTGGAACATATACGTCAAAAAGATTCTTTCCAGATCACTGACAAGTTAAAGCGATTTAAATGTTCTTGTCATTTTTAAATATTTTTTTGTTTTGTTTTTATAGCTACCACTTTTAATTGCTAAATAAACTAGCTGCGACTTACATGGACTTACATGGGACTACTCACGTTGGGGCCTGAAAGGAGTTCGCGCAGTATTTCAGACACATTGGATATGTGCTTATAATTCCACTATAGCCTTAAAAATATACTATAAACATCACCCAGTCAGAAGAGGTCACACTGTTCCTGGAGGACTGTCTGGTTCATATTTTCTTCAATCCATTTATCTTTCTGCATTAAATTAGCTTGTTAATTTTTAATGTGTAGAGTTTTTTTTCTTTTATGTTCACATGATGATTGAAACTCAGTTATTAACGAAGTTAACTTGTGTCTTAGGTACATTTAGATGGAAATGTTTAATTAGACTTACATTTGAGCAGCACCTTCCTCTGTATGTTTTGGGGCATGTGGTCCTATGTTCTCCAAGACCTCAAAGTTCATGTGGACTGCTGACTCTAGCCAGGCCAGAATCTATATTGTTTCACCTGATTCTGAAATTTTACAATCAGAAGAGTATCTTGTCCAGTACCCTTGGTTTCCCAGGTGACATTTCTGCTATTTACAGATGACTTTGTGATTCTGACCTCCAGCACTTCGGCAGCTTGACACAGAGTGGTGGGGATGAGAATTAGCACCTTCAGATCCAAGACCATGGTACTTTCTCAGGAGAGAGTGGACAGTTCCCCTCCAGGTGAGGAGGGAGAGTCTGCCCTTAGTGAAGGAGTCTAAGTACCTCTGAATCTTGTTCCTGATTGTCGGTAAGAGGGAATATGAGATTGACAGGATTGGCTCAGTGGCTGCATTTTTGTGGGCTGTATGGGGTCTACGGTGCTGTTTTGGGAGCTAAGTCATCAGACGAGGCTTGTAATTCCCCAGTCAATCTATGTCCCTACGCTAACTTATGGTCTTGTAAAGAAATCTCCTGGGCATGTAGCCCTCAAACCATCACCAGGACAAGCGTTACGAAGATGATGAAGGTAGATTGTTAGATTACAGGCAGTCTCCGGGTTATGAACATACTCCGTTCCCTAAGTCTGTCTTTAAGTCAAATTTGTAAGTAGGTTTGAAAAATAATAATACGGTACATAATAATAATTATACAGTAATAATAAAAGTAACCACATACAGTATTGTACCATACCTCAAGCCGACGCACTGCTGTTTTCACAAGTGTCATAAAGTGCGTTTGTTCGTTATTACGAACCATTGTATTTAACCCAAATTTGACTTATAATAGACTTTAGAATAGACCCTCCTGGCACTTGTGGCAGCTGTAGTGATGCAAACCGTTGCCTTAACCACCATCCAATCTGCTACTGATATTCAAGAGAACTATACCAGAGCCATGGGTTGGAATGGAAATCATAGGCAAAATAGAAATCTGACACCATGTCTCACACCCTTGCAATCACTAAGCCAATATCCTTTAACTTATCCCTTCCCTTCATATGCATGCTGCAATGAGTTATTAAATTAAAAAACAATATCCATCATCTTGCCACTTTGTAGTGGCTCGAAGCTTACACGTCAGGACTGAAATGTTACAGTGTGTTTATACAGACTTCCCCAGAAGCTGCCAGCTTGGACCTGGGGAGGGGGCCGTCATCTGTGATTCCCGTGTGTAACAGGCTGGTGCACACAATGATGCCCAAACCACACCTCACTCCACCTATACCGGCTCCATCGGTCACTTGTCAGCGAGTGTCTGCTCCTGACTGTCGGCGGTACAACAGATTAGATCCAGTGTCTACTGTTATTTGAATGTCATTCTCATAATATATAACTATATAAAAAGTCACATTGTAAATATCAAATTATACTACAAATGCAAAATGACAGTATTATGGTTATTTTCTCCCTGAGAACACAAACGGTCTGAGCAGACATAGCCTTGGCATGACTGTTGGGAATATGAATGACATGCATGTGTCTGACGTGGCTGAAATATGCGTTTGCATTACTAGAGAGACTCAGTTCATTTCAGAAACAGAAGATTTTCACTTACTCTGCAGGACTCTTCCTTCCTCCCCACCAAGGGGCTATAGGGTCACCCAACCCCCCACCCTCCACCCCCTTGCCTGCTCCTACAGATTTTTATTTTTTGTTTTGTGCTTTTAGATTGTTTTGTTTTCGTGGATGACTCCACTTGTCATCTCATTTTACGCCAGTAAATTATCGTCTTCAAAGTGTGACAAGAAAATGAAGATGTATGAATAATTACTGACCTATCACTTTGAACAAACAAGCTATTTGCACATATTTTTATCCTTAATCTTTGAAATTCAGTTTACATTATGCTGCATATAGTTCTCCCTCCCTCCCTCCATCCATCCATCCATCCATCCATCAGTCATCTAACTCATCCAGTGCAGGTTCCTAAGGTCCCATAGTTCTACCCAGTGTTATTAAAGTTTTGATATTTTAATTTAGTTTTTATTTAATGTTATTTTCAATTTTCATTTGAAATCCAGTATACTTTTAGTTTTCAGTATGGTTCTATTATTTTTTTATTTTTAATATATATATTTCCAGTTTTTAAATATATTTTAGATTCAGTTTTAGTAATTTTATTGCTTGGGATAGACATAAAGTTGAAGAGCTATTTTATGTGTCTGATCTTTAGAGTGCACTATGTACTACTGTCCTCAAAATGGGCAAAACATGTTCCAGGTACAAAAAATGGGAATTAGAGATAACCAAAGCATTACTTAAGAACCATAGTTTTAAAAACGTTAACGGGAAGTATTTGACGTTTGTTTTTATTTTATTTCAGTTAATTTTGGAAGCCATATTAATACTTTTTGTTCAGTTATAGTTTTCAGTTTTTTTGTGCCTAATTTTATTTAAATTTACGGAAAAGTTTTCTTATAGTTTTAATTTTCATTAGCGATAATAATCCCCGCACTACCCGATAAAACAACCATCCTTCTTCTTATCATTTGACATTGTGATTCATACAGTCCTTCTGGTAATCATAGATTCTACAGGCTGCCACGCAGCACACATACACCTGCTGGATCAATAGAGGACTCGCGTCCTGCGGTGGCTGATCACATGGACCTGATTATCTGAAGAGTCATTTCACTTAACTTCTCTGGGAGTTCACAGATTTATTAATTTGTAATTTATGTGCCCTCCCAATCCCAATCATGGCAGCTCAGATGTATGATTCTGATGATGTTCTTCCACAGAAGGCTGTGGAAATCAAGGCTAGGCTGAAGTCTCTTCAGCGAACGCGCGTTTCGGAGGTGCTTTTATTTTGAATTTTTTTTTTACTCCTAGTCACGTCTGAGCTTGTTGACTCAGGTGTAGGATGGTGCTGACTCGATGGCATGCCAAAGAATACAGAGGAGGTGGTCCTGGCATAGCCTCGGATACCACATTCTGGGGGGTCTTTGACGAGCTGCAGCTGGGTGGGAAGTATTTGGGCTGGAGCTGTTCTCCTTCTCTGGAGAGAGGGAGAGAGGCACCTTCCACATACCACTAGTCAGCACGACCATTTCTCCCTATCCCTCTACCATTCCGTGGGTTATATTTACACTAAACATCACATTATTACATCGGGTGTTGTATTAAACATTATTTTGATCTCTGTTATTATTATTGCCGTTGTTACACGAAGCAAAGAACGAACTAAAGAAATGCTGGGAAGTAAACTTTATGTCCAGGTCGCAAAACTCTTAAAATGCTCATTTAAAAATGTATACTGACTTTAATTGGCTCCCGATCGATAATTTCTGTAGTTCAAAATGCTGAAAAGCGGCGTATCTTTACTGCCCCCTTTTGTCCAGAATCAGAAAAAAACATAAACATCGACTTAAGCGAGAGCTGTCGCTCCTGGCACTTAAATGTGTTTCACTTGATTATATTTGATGAAATGCAAATAAATACGTTTGTTGTCAATCTCCTTTAAAGGTGTCGTTATAGCAGCAATATAAGCGAAGGTTACGGGCACCACAAACTTACATAAGAAAAGGCAAGAAGCCCATTTCCCCGCTTGCTTTAGCGAGCTGGCTAACATACCCCCAGGCGGTTCACATATATTATAATGCGGCTGTCTTCCTGTCTTTTGTTGGTGTCTTGCATAAAATATATCCCACTGAAGAAAAACTTTTACTGTCTTCACATCTGGAGGCCTCTTATCTATGAAATCTAAGAATTTAGATATTTATAAACTATATTTATTGCAAGGATTAATGTACAGTATTCATATCGATGTAAACCATTTAAATTAGATTGTGCCTTGTTGCAAGAATTTTTTTTAACTAAACCCAATGCTACATAAGAAGACAGACGACAATTTCAGTACTTAAGAATAAAGTACTCGACTTTTAACCACTAATATATTTTTAAAATGTTTCTATTATTATTATTATTATTGTTGTTGTTGTTGTTGTTGATGATATTGTTGTTGTTATTTCGATTTTTATTTGTGTTAAAATTCTGGCTTATACCTAATGTCATTCAGGAATTGAGCAGGACGTATTGCTCTTGTCTGCCTCTAGGGGTCTCCAGAGAACCTTTAAAGCTCTAAAATACCCCAACGCAAAAGGCCGAGCCCTGAAAGCATGCCATGGAATTTAATAACAAATTGTTTATTCAACTGTACAACATCGCTGAAAGGCTTCAGATGAACTACTTTAGCACTTCTGGAATGTTTGGAAACAAGTAAGAGGGCTTCTGGTTATAAAGCTTAGAAAAACAAAGAGTTCTCGTTGTATGCACACTGTGACGATTATTTTAAAATAGATGAAGTTACCTTGGACATATTGACTTTGGGAAATCTATTTAAACTGTACATTATAGAGAAACTTAAATTGCTGCTAACTGATGTTAAAATGCTGGTTGTCCGCACACAAAAAGAGGATTTGAAATCATTGAATAGTTACTGCTGAGATAACCCTTTGTCTAAATTCAGGACACAGAAGATGACACCCCACAGCTGTACTTTTACAAACCCCCATAATGACTAATGTTTGACTGCCACATGCATACATACACCCACCCACACACACACACACAATGCCTTATTTCCTACCCACCTGGCTGGAGGGCCGTCCAGGGTCTTCAGATCTCGGCACCTCGCACAAAGGGCAGATAATGGCCTTGTTTGGAATAGGCATTGCCAGGGTGACCTGCAGAGCAGAGTAAACAGCACCCCCCCCCTCCAGCCTGTGGGGGTAGCGGAGGAACAAAAGCGTGCCTGAGAGGGAGTAGTGAGTGTGTGTGTGTGTGTGTGTGTGTGTGGGGGGGGGGGGGGGCCATCAGCTCTCCACAGAATGGTTCCTCAAAACCTGACTGTGGAATGAGTTCTTTCGCTCTTCCTCAGGTGCTCAAGGGCTGAGTGGGGGATGTAAAATGGGATTGGGGGCGGGGCAGTGTGGGACTCCTTTGTCCTGTGCCTGCATATCTCTCTTTACTTATGGGCTTCTATTCTTCTCAGTCCCCTGAAAGAGCACCGCGGGATCTCCGCGGGTTTCGAACTGTGTCGCTATGCATGTCTCTTGCTGATAACCTTTTAGTACATAACACTTAAATAAGATAGTGCATAACATTTAAATGAGAGTGATCCACACACAGCAACACCTTGTGTTTTAATTTTTGTAACTTATTGTATTTCTCATAACTAAAAAGGAGCGTGCATTAATTAATCACAGGACAGAGGCCTTTATCGCTGTTTCGACCGTCTATCCATTATTTATGATTTTTTGTCCATTATGTATTTCACCAAGCCACCATACATGCATATTTGTCATATGTGCACTTGCTTATTCAAGGATAAACATTTATAGACTTCCGACTTGATTTGTATTTATGACTCAACTACTTTCCCATAAATCTGATGTTTTTATTCTCTGTAAACCTAATCTGCATGCTTGTCGGTCGGCCAAAATGAATGACCCGAAATGTTTTGTTAAGAGGAAAAGTCTTTAAATGGTATTTTGGTGCTTAACGTTCAAACATCTGTTCTGTCTTTTCCCCTCCCAACCTAAATAATTGTGTTTTCTTTACGTGTCGTATTACTTTCAGACAAAGCTCTTCAGTATCACAATTATTTTTTGAATTTTATTGTAAGATAAGAGAACAGGTAAGAAAAAGGGCCATTCACTGTTTTAAGGTTCTTATTTTAAAGTTAATTTAGTATTTCAATAGTTTTTGTTGAACTGTTTTCAAAAGTAGTACTGAAAAAGAGGTTCTGCTTGATGAATGGTATATGTGAATAAAATTAATTTCAAAACAGTGACATTTAGTCACATATTCCATGTGTTTGTTTGAATTTTAAAATCTCCAATTTCCTAAAGTGAGTAACTAATTGAAAAATCAGAAAGAGTAACTGTCTGTTATATCATTTTATATTTTAAGGGTGTGCAACACTGGTTCTAAATGACTTGTCACTGTGAATTAAGAAGAAAAATGTGACATTGTTAAAATAGTGAAGTAAACCAGCAGGCCGTTGAATACCATTGCAGACACTTTTGGGCTCTGAGTGTTAGCCGAAGTGGTCAGAGACTTTGTGACACATCTGAAGAAACCCTGACACAGACATGAAGAGAAGATGGAAAATAAACATCTGTTTTGCAGGCTTTTAGCCAACACAGCCCTGGAAAGGCAAGAACGGCAGGGACAATGTGCATTTGACACGTTTGGTCATGGCACCATAAGTAGAAGCATGTGGATTGGGAGGGAGAGAGAGCGAGGGTTAAAACTTCTGTTAAATCTATTGAATCAACCTTCCAGGTACTTGCTCTTGATGCATGCCCCAAGGAACCATGTTCAGCTGCTTCAAAGCTGTTAAGTCCTGGAAAAAGTCCATTCAAACTTACTGGTTTCTCCACTTTCTGCATGTGTTTCATGCTAGTAAGTCCAGAAACAGGATTTATCACACTGGCTTGTGCATTTCTGTCAGCCGTGCCTGATGCTAACAGAGGCGCAGCCTTGCAACTGGGGAGGGAAACAGCGTCAGAGTAACAGGGGAGCTGAGCATCGTGCTAAATCGTGAAATGGATTTGTGTGGCCTGCTTTTGTAATGACAACCAGCTGGGGATAGTAGATCCATCCTTGGCTGTCAGATTCTCCAAGGTGTTCTGCGTTCAAGCCTGCCTGTTTCTGGCCTCACACAACACTGCGGAAATCTTAGTCAGCTGAGAAATTCCCCAAAGAGGAGAAACTTTACTTTTGCCATCTGAGTGTGTCACATCAGTGTCGGTGTAGGGAAACAGAGCAATAATGAGTACAAAGTTAGTAACTGAAGGAGCCCTTGCTTAAAGATTCCTACCATTTTACAGTTGCCAGGAAGAAAATCCACGAAGTAAATTTAAACTACGAATATTTCTCTATGAAGAATATAAGAGGAAAATTTAAATTATGTACAATGGAGCGGGACTGAGTAAGATATCACACACTTTGTTGCAGGGAGGGGGAGAGCTAGGGTGGAACAGTCTGCACTGGGAATTAGGCAGGAAGACATGATAACAAGATAAATAAAAAAATTAAAATAAATAAAAACAACTGAGGGAGAGTGAGTAGCTCCTATACTGTGAGAAGATGCTGGAGAGAAGGCGGTGCTGCATTTCCATCCTTCTAGTCACGCCCCCGAGCTGATACCGCCAGCCTGGGCTAACCCGCGCAAACTGTTTTAACAGCTGTTGTTCTTTATCGGTGCGACTGACTGCCCTATCTGATTTCTTCCGGCAGGGGGGAGCCTCTTTCTGTGTGCGGGACACTGCGAGGGTTAGGCTGGGAGCTCTGGCTGAAGAATGCGTCCCCGTGTCTCTGAGCCCAGGCCCGGGCTCTCCTCTGGCTGGGAGATGGCTGTCTTGTTGACTGGTTTTTTAAATAAATCTTTAGTCTAACATATTTGTCATGCCAAAGTGATTCTATTCAATATTTTCTGTGTCAGAGAATTTGACGGGTCATGATAGACTTTTTTTTGTCTAAGCCCACCCGACTTTTTCAGATTTCATTCGTCTCGTGCTGGTGAAATATTCATGAATGGTAATTTGTGTGTAGTTTCAATTGTTGTTGTCGCTCCACACATGTTCTCCCCTTGCTACGTGGGTCTCCTCCCTGTCCATAGACATGCAGGCTAAGTGAATCTCTAAACCCCTCTTAGTGTGTACCCTGCATTTGCCTGGCATCCTGTCCAGGCTGCACTTCTGCCTTGTGCCCAATGCTACCTGCCATCGGCTCCAGTTCCCTGACAATTATTATAAGGATATGTATTTGCAAGAAGGATGGATTTATGTCAGTTTGTCCTCATGAACTTGTACTAGATAAGCAATTGGAAGATGGATGGATTTTGGTTGTGAATTCAACTGTTTAATATGTACAGAGAGAATTTTATCTATACAGTACTGTGCAAAAGTCTCAGGCAGGCAAAGAAAATGTTAAAGCTATTTATCTGTGTACATTTGCTCAGAAAAAAAAAACATACAATTTAACATTAAAACATCTGCAAATTAACAGTGACACAATAAACACTAGCAACAATTTTTACTGGTCTCCAGAAAGTTACTGATGGCTAGAAGAACTATAGTTCCAAAACCTCTCCTCTCGGGCACCTCATCCACCCCAAGTTCACTACCAGCTCAATTAATTAATTTAATTTGTTAGATACACAATAAAGTATTTATTAGCAAAACATTGTATACTTGTGGTGGAGTCAAAAAGTACATGGGTGTATTGGACAGTTGCTGCAAATAATGGGGTGATTTTAGGAGAAATTTTTAAGTGGCTAAGCTGATACACTGTGACATAATATCATAGTTTTACACCAACATAGTTAATACATAGTTTACACCAACTTAGATAATTTAAGCATCATTTTCTTTGCCTGCCTAAGACTTTAGCACAGCACCGTATATTTTTGTGTACATGATTGTGTTTATTATACTGCCTTCCCTATTAAAGTCCCATAAATATTAAAAGCTGCAAAGTATAATTGTTTCATACATCATGATTGTTCTAATGTTAGTTGTTTTAATGTATTATTTACTATAAAGGTTTACAGTACAAGGCCCCTTGTCTAGGAGGACATCAACTAACACGTTGCCTGTCCTGACTTGTGGCCCCGGCTTCTTGATATGCTGACGTATCCAGCTTGTTCTGTGCGTCCTGGTGTTGCTCCTGCATGCTTGGGAAAAGGTGGAAAAGAAGAAGTTCCAGAAAAGTGCCTTCACACTTCTGCCCAGTAACTAAAAGGTTGCCCTGAACCAGGCACTATGCCCTTCACTGCACCTGCGTTTCTGAGGAAGACGAGTCAAAAGGAAATGATGCAAAATGACTTAAAGGGACCAGGGGTGGAGGGGGGGTCTCAAGGCGGGGGGGGGGGCAAGTTTGACAGTGGGCCCATGGTTCTGAGCTGACGGCAAAACAAACTCGCATCACAAAGCATGGGTAGTAACAATAAACCAGATTTATTAACAGTGTTGCAATAAAATTAATAGAAAATTTCACCAAGAGAAAGAAAGACTGTGTGTGTGTGTGTCTGTGTGTCTGTGTGTGTTTCTGAATCTCTCATGCTTATGAATTTTTCCTATCAACTATTTATAACAAGAAAATCTTTCACATGGCTCTGCCAAGGACTTTCCAAAATTTTCCCATTTTACTTGCACTTTTGAAAAAAGCCAGCATCCCAGCTAACAATTTTTCGCTTTAGGGACATTTACCAAACGTTTCGATTGCGGTATGAAACTGTTCAAAGTGTCCAGTTTTCCTGATGTTTCCAGAACATTATCCCACTGCTACAACTACTTGTACAACTAAGAATAATCGAGGATGACAAAATAAGGGGCGTAGTAGGGCAGCAGACCACCAACACTTATAGCCTCCAAGGTCATGGGTTCAAGGCTGGATGGTGTGTTTGCAATATACATATATAGCACTTTCATTCCATATATTATTTATTAAAAGAATATTTTTATTATAAAACAACATTTTTAAAACATTAATTATGTTAATACGATGCTCGGGTAATAGTGATATCAGGTTAACGTTGACAACCTTAGTTAAAACATAAAACATAGAACTAACATTCCAATAACATTATAGTAGGAACGTTCTCTGGCAGCTTTGAGAAGACCTTCACATAATATTACCTAAAGGGCTGAGAACGTTCCCTGTTAGCTGGGATCAGAAACAGTGGAGGGAGTCACCTGTAGGAGAATATATCGACCAATGTCTATTAGCTGTGTGCGAGCTGGAGCTATGTACATTTCTTGTATATGAGAATGGCTGAAAACATTGTTTTTCGCTATCAAGGGGAAAATCTGAAAAACTAGGCTGAAAAACCAAGCTGACAAGGGCCATATGCAATCAGCATTCTGATCAGATTAGGCATCAATGGTGCCCTTTTGTAAAGGAATGGATCTGTAGGATCCCGTTCAATCTTTTCTGTCAATCAAATACACTGACTAGTTGAACTTGGGTTTGCAAACTCATTTCACTGCGTGATAGTGATGCCACAGCTACACTAGTGGGCAAAATTGTGGAAAAACTTCTAATTTTTAGAGATTGCAGAACTTTATTCAACTGTTGCTACACTTCCATTATTTAATCGTCCAGTGTATGATATTTGTAATATCCTTCAATTGTTTATAAACGTCACTGCTAAAATTCATGTAGTAATATTTATAATCATATACATTATTGATCCCTGTCGGGTAATTCTTTTTAACACCTCTCCCACCATGCACTTTGTAGGTTAGAACAGGCTGGCTATGAAGGGCAGTCACCCATAGCAGCACACAGGGAGCTTTGGGTTAAGGGTCTTGCTCAAGGACCCTCAGATGTACTGAGGGCAGGCTCCAACCGGCGCCCTTGTGATCACAGGGGCAGAGGTTTAGCCTACTGAGCCACACGCCAAGTTTCTGCTATGTTGGCCACTAGTGTAAATCCTCCCTGACTTCATGTTGCCTTGCCTTATTTGAAAAAAATGCTCAAGACAGTGCAGGTAGATACTATTTTTTATGTTTAGCATCTTCTGACGCTCATTCCACCCATTTTTCCACTCTTGATTTATGTTTTTCTCTCCATTAATGTAACGGCTAGATAGCTCATTCACCAGTGATTGTATGTCATGACTTTTTTGAGTGACAATAGATAATGCCTGTGCAGAAACCTCTGAAATGCTTTAAATGTAAGTTTTGAGTCATTTTAACCAAAAAAACATACGTCATTATTAAGCAGTTTACTTCTGACATATTGATGTTTGTGTTGTGTTTAAACAACATTTATAAAAATGTGTTAATGGTGGCCCTTCAGAAACCCCCTGCTGTGATGGGGTCCGGGGGCGGATGCCCCTCTGCCCCCCTGTTACTGACAGTGAGCAAAGAAAGCAAAGAATAGATGGTGAAAAAAGACACTATTCTGAAGCTGTGTTCTGAAATGTGTGCAGCATGTCACCTGCATAAAATATTTATCTGACACCTGTGAAAGGAGTCAGCTGTGAGACTGGTGGGTTACAGGAAATGCTCATTAGCGGCCGCTCTGCCAGCCTCCACCGATACATCACCATGTAAATTATGTAATAAGCATCTCCAGCCGCTGAGTCACCAGGCACGGCTTCAAGCCACCTTGCCACAAACAGGCACCTTCCTGTTGTCCAACACTGTCAGGATGAACTGCTGGAAATCAGTCATCCCTAATGACCCTATATGTGTGACCATGTCCGCCGTGTGTTCTAGGAATCCGTTAAATATCCCAGTATTATATGTGTAAAAGCTCAATAACAGGAGTCTCATCTAATCAATTTAAATCTAGATGTTCAAGTGCTAATTTTAGTTTTAATTGGGCAAAATTTTATGGTCGCCACTGACCCCATTTACAAGTTTTACTGTTGAAGTTCTCCCTTAGTTGACACCTTGTACCGTTGGGTCATATAAGGTGGTCACGAGCTGTTCAGATAAAAGATAAATAAAATAAATGTGAAGGTTTGAGCATTTTTTTTATTTACAATATTAACAAAAATGTATCCCACTGTGAGAAAACAAAATGGATACGTGATTGTACAGTCACTGATTGTCTTGGCATTTAGCTGAAACAGAAGTCAGGTGTGGGAAAGATCAGGCTGGTTTGTTCCGACACCTGCCGTTTTTAATGCATGGGTACGTGGAGATGTTCAGATAAACAGCAAGCTCCTGACCAAAGAGGAACTCTGAGAGGGATGGCACATCTGAACAAGAATGGGGTTATCTATGACCCCCCCTCCTCTGCCTGAATTGGTCCAGTTTCCCTGAGCTAATCTCTTATGCAGGCATCGTTTTAACGTCTTCAGCAGAACTTCTCTCAGGTTTTGCTCAGTGGTTTTTCAACATGAATAACTAGGCGCCTGATAGACCAATGCTTAAAAATTTCCTTTACCTTGCTAAAATGCTGGAAAATATGACCTAAACTGAAATATAAGCAGGTTTCTGGGCCTGGAGAAGTTTCTGCTGTGGCTAATGTCATTTGTGCCTCATTTGAAGGAAAGGAATCTTGAAATAAAAGAACTGATACAGTAGCTGTTAATGTAATGAAACCATGGATTCCCTATTAACTTAAGAAATAATTCTGCATGGTTTAATTGGTACTGATGACAACTGTTTGGTAAAAAGGACACAAGAATATGGTGCTTAAATCTCTTAATTGCACAGATTGTTACCCCCCACACTCCACACAATTGGATACTGAATTAAAAGTGGGACATAAATCCAATTAAGAACTCAATTAAAATTAGGCTAGCGATAGCATGTGGCTTTGGGCAATGTTAACATGTCATTAAACCTGGCTGGATGTAGGAACAGGGCCTTCCACCTACTCAAAGTAAAGCTCATAGAAATGCCCTGATGACAGTGGAGTTTAGCGATAGTGACAAGGATGCAACTAAAAACGCAAGTACAGGAGGTGCCAGCATTTGTAACCGTTTGAGTACGATATATGTCCTTTGAAAGGAAGGCTGATTAATGAAATATTCAGAAGGCTACCAGGTTTATTGACTGATACTAAATTAAAATGGGTCATTCACACTCAACACATCTGGTGAGTCTTTCTACTGTTTTATTTGATTAATCCATTTTTTTCCAATTGAAAATTTGAACATATTCAATGTAAAATAATAGAGGCATCTATCAGTGCTGTTGTGAAATCCGGTTGTATGTGCTACTCTGTAATTTCTATAATTTCAACCTGCAATTATAATTCAGAGTATATAACAAGAACAAACCAACTTTGTTGTGTTCATAAGTTATACTGTTCTAAATCACTGCGAAACACTTTACTTCCAGTATTATAATTAAATGATTCTGAGCTGTATTAAAAGATTGGGAACTTATGAGACTCCAGTTTTCACCAGTTTTTTCCAGCTAACCCCAGTATTGTTCATATGATTACATGGTAAATGCATAAAGATGTAATATAACAGCACTGTTGTTTGAGATAGTGTTCTGGGGGCATGATTTGCTAGTTTGCTTATATTGGGTTCAGGAGCTGCATTTGCACGTGGCCACATAGCTCAGTGCTGGACACAGACCAATTTTGCCCCCACTCAAACATCCATCAACAGCCACTACACACATGGACTCGTGTGTTGCCTTGACAACAAGACTCTGTTCTGCTTCTTGAATTTGTGCCATGAGTGGTTTTGCTAAAGCAAGCAGTTTTATTCTTTTTTTTGTTCAAAACATGTGTGTGAGTGCCTTTTCAGTGGGTTTAATGTAAAGCTCTACTCTGTATTTTTCTGTTTAATAATAAAAGTTTAGTGTCAAGATGTTTTTTTTTAAAGAACGTTTTAAGGGCCACATGACTCCTAACGAATAAATGAATTATTTTTTTTAGCATGAATAATTAAATCTGATTTCACATGCTGATATTCACATGAAAAAAAAAATCAAGATATTCATTTTTATATTTGTAATCTGCTTCATTTCGAAAATATGCTGGAAATTTATTAGAACACGACATACTTGGTGTTAACTGGAAAGTTATTTTATGACATTTTACAGAAAAGTAGGCCTGCAGTTCTAAGAGACTAACATAATTACACCAAACCTGAGAAGAAACTTTCTGTAGAAGCACAAAATTTGTACAAATGGCAAAATCATCAGGGTGCACATAGACACAAACATCTTTATCATTTGTAAGTTAACATATTTGTACAAACTGGATTGAAATGCATGAAAGTGCATAGCCTTCTACAGTGCTTCGGCCCCTTGCACAGACTTTAGGTGAATATTTTATACACTCTGAGTCTTTGCTTGCCATTGCTTGCCAAGGGGCCTTGTTTATACTGGCTGAGAAATACCTGCAGCTAGGGAGCCTGAGAGAACACTTTTATTGCTGTTACTATTCTGAGTATAATGATTGGCATTCAGCCATCATGAGCATTAACTTGGAAAAGTAGATTTACCAAGTAATCTTCATTCCCGTATCCATAGAATCTGACTAGATTCGGTCCATTTATTTTTGTGTTTTGTTACACTGAAACTCTCCCCCAATGGGGCCCAGAACTGATATGTTTAATTGGTCCATATTTTGGGGCGTAGGTCATAAGACTAAGAAATAATCCGTCATTAGAGGTTGCCAAAGACAACTATGCAGAAGCAAGAAAATACACTTCTGCTCACTGTGGAATGTGGAGGAGATGTAAACGTCTCACCTGCATGGAACATTTTTAGTAGAGAAATTGAAACTATTAGGAAAAACAAGAACAAAAAAACTTTGCATGTCATGATCAACAGGCTATGTCAAAAAAATACAACGGTAGTAGTATAGTATACAGAAATTTAGGAACACACACAAATTTCCTCAAAACTCTTGTCCTCAAAACCTAAATAAATGAAATCTACTCCATGGTGTCTATTGTTAACCAGTGTCAACGAATAATATTGTAATAGAAAATAATGTTATATAATAATCACAGTAAATAAGCATGCCTTTGGCATTGTTAAGCAAATAGTTTTTGAATTTACGTAGTTTTATTAACTGCTTAGATTCTATGCGTATTTCATTAAAAAAAAAACTGAAGTACACATTACTTAACTTTGTACCTCTCAGTTTCACATTTGCATTCAATTTAGAAATGTGTTGGTGCGAATTTTAAATAAAACTCTCATGGAAAACAAAGGATCCACGAGCTTATGCTTAAACAAAACTTTAAAGTATGTATTAACTACATATAACAAGAGCCGTCCCGGATTTATGCGTGATTCGTAGGAAATACATTTCCCAGACACTCACAATGCGGGTCACGTGCTGTTACGGCAGGACCAATAGCAAAGCTCGCCGCAGGGTGTCTGGCATGTTACTGCTGCTGCAACAGCGACTTGCTTAACCTCAGTGCGAAAAAGTTTTGGGAGAGATGGGGGAATGCGGAGTGCGCTTTCTTCATTTGCACCGAATTAATGGATTAAGAGCGATTAGTTTTCGGATATAAGGACATGAAGCATTAGACAAAGTAATCTGGACAGGATTTGTAGGGCTGGAATTTTTACTTGCAGATTTTCTAATCCTTTACCTGCGCAATTTTGTAAAGGGTGTTTTGAGACTTCTGGGATTTTAGAGGTTTTCGAAAATGTCCGCGACGGAGTTTTCGCTCATTGGGAAGATGTGCCCCATCATTTTCGTGCTGTTTTCAAGCTTGGAATTTACTTATGGAAATAGTGATGACAGTAAGCCGTGTCCATCTCCCTGCACATGTGTTGGAGGCTTACTTGACTGTAGTCGACAGAAGCTAAGAAAAATTCGGGATGATCTTCCTTCGTGGGTCGTTCAGCTGTAAGTCAATGCGGCGATCTTTTGTTACCGTCGCACTTTCTTAACCTGTTTACAGTCGCATCCCTTTAGTTGGTGGAGATACGTTGAAGTATATAGGTGTTATTTCATATTTTCTTTTTTATATAACTGTAGCTGCATTGGGTCCATATGTTCATATATCTTTATTTTACACAAATTTACAACAAAAAAAATCACTTACGTGATTTAACACGTCTAAATTGCGACTTTAGGCGCATTTATTCTAGATGGCAGTTTGCACTTATCATAACTTTGGATATTCGTATTGAGACTGAAAACTTTTCACGTCTGATTTATGTAAAAAAAAATCAATTAAAAATACGGGCGTCCGAGGGTATAAACACGAATAACGGTATATAGGAAGTTTATTTCGCGTTGTTTACCTGGACATTTCACAGCAGTCTTAATTGCTTTTCCACTTCTTTATTTTCTGAGCTGGGGGATGGGGGGCACCACCGCACCAATTAGTTGCGGCTAATTCTGCTGAAATTCCTCTTCGGGCTGAGCTCAGATCTGAACGCTTCGCTGGATCTACAGCTTGTCGGGTTCACAGCCCTTTATAACTGCGGGGAGTAAATGATGTTTAAGAACAGAAACACCGCTGTTTTCTCACTTTACAGCTTTTTTCTTAACGAAGCATCGGAATTATAAACTTTTAAATAACTAGAAATATCGCCTGTATGATTGACGCTTTTCACAATGTTCAGAAATATTTGATTTCTCAGCCAAACTTTTTTTTTTCTAAGAAGTTACCATAAATAAGTCTATAGAGATAATCTAACCCTGCCCCGTGATAACCTTTCTTTTACATGTACATGTGACGTTAATCCTTTATCATAAATTAATGTGGTTCTTACATTATATTGGATATGTAGGTATTGATGTGTCCTTATGGTCCTGTTAAGTTATATTTAATTAAGATAACTAAAGTAATTGATCCCGATAGGCCTAATTTCCCCTCCCCCATCTTCTGGCAATGTAAACAATTCAATGAAATGACCTAAATGTAAAATGGATTCACTTAGGCGTGAACATACAATCACTTGCATCCGAATCAGTGGTAATTATGGTAATTTGCTAAATATATATGGTATTACATTTATTCACGGATGGCTAGAGGAAACTTTTTGGATTACTTGTATAAATGACAATTTGTTCTAGGGGAAAATGTTAAGGCTGAATTTGTGATAAAGATTATTTTTTTCCCGGCATTATTAATATCCACACACCTGTGTTTGATCAATACACATTTTAAACGCCTTTATCACTAGGCATATTTTTTTATTTTTCCTAGAAAGAGCCAAGTTTAACACGGTTGTAGCCTGTTTAATAGATATTTTGTAATCGTTCCTGGTACGATCCTAATTACCATCATAAGTATTATTTTGTTTATAAGATGTATTTTAGAACTTGCCTTCGCTTTATCAGTTGCTGTAGACTCTCCCTCTTTTAACCAAGTATAAGAGTGGAGATCGCGGCCGGCCAGAACCTCGGCGGCGCTTCCGCAGAAACGCTCCCCCCCCCCCCGGAGCCTCGCGCTCCGTCACCGTGATTTACGCCGTAAATTCTCGAGGCTGTGGCCGCTCGCGCTTTTGTTTTCTAGCTCTACAGACTTTCTGCTGAATTAGCAGCCTTGCAGCTCCTCATGGAAATGATTAAGCAGTCTTTGCTGGATTTGCATCTGAAACTTTTTTTTTTTTCCTGAGCCTCCCAAGTTTCCTTAGTGCCAGGAAAAAAATGGATCTGATAATTGGGCCTGGAAGGGAATCCAGTTCCATTTCTAGAAGAAGTTGTTCCAAGCAGTTTGCTGTTGTGGATTGGCTTTTTTACACTATTTATTTTTTTTAAATAGGCTATGTAGCTTAGTGTAATGAGTTTTAGCAACTACCCATCCAGGGATGTTGTTCCACAGCGTTGTGGATTTTTCCATTGCCCCTTTTCACATGTTCACAAATGCAGATGTGATGGTCTGCTAGGACTGTCGATGTTTGCATCTTTATTTACCACAGATACATCATTCCGTGACAGCATAGTTTGTGCATGACCATACCCAAGAAGCAATTCTGGGTTTGAAGGAGACTTAAGTTTGGGAAGAAATCTGCAAGTGTTTGATATTTAAGGGACAATGTTTTATTGGTTGTCTCCTTAGATCGTAGGTCTAAGTGCATCTGTCATCGTGACAAAAGGAAAAATGGA
Organism: Mormyrus iriodes; assembly: GCA_011763525.2. Lineage (NCBI taxonomy): Eukaryota > Metazoa > Chordata > Actinopteri > Osteoglossiformes > Mormyridae > Mormyrus > Mormyrus iriodes. The sequence continues at coordinate 27,024,291 of JAAGVU020000061.1, read as the reverse complement.
TTGGTGCTCCTTACGTTTTGAAGATAAAGTCTTTAAAAAAATTTTATTGCCTAGGAGACTATAGGCCACAGCTGTTCCCGGGCCCACCCTCCCTCCCTCTGATTCACATAGTTCAGCTCTTTTAGAGGACAGTAGCTGAGTTAGTGATTTATTTCAGGAGTTTTTTTTCCATGACATTCTTTCATGTTGTCAGAAAAATCCTGGTCCGTTCAAAGAAATAAAGTCAGACTTTTTGATTTTTTTTTTCTAGTCAAGGCTTTTAAACATTTGTTGTTAGAACTTTGGTGACAGTGTGTGAAAGTGAAGTGGATTAAAATGTATTAACGTTACTGGTAAGTGGCCTGGTGGTCAGAGAAGAGATTCACACAAGGGGACATTGTGTTGGAAACTAGGAAAGCCAAACAGTCAGTAATGAATGGAATTATACAATTAGAGAGTTCAGAGCTTGGAATTGTCACCTTAGGAGTAGTAAGAGTCATAGTAATAGTAATAATAATAAGCTGTTAGAAGATGGATGATAATAATTTAGTGTGTAATGGGAATGATACAGCTGAAAGTGTGAGAGTTCTCACTTGGACATTGTGAAGAGAATGGTGCTTGTTACCCTTTTATCTGCTCTTGATGGACTCCAGATGGGGACAAGCTGAGCGTTGGGGTGTGGATGGAGCCCGGTCGTGGTGGGGGAGGGGGCGTGATTAGTGGGGGTGTAATGCCAGATCCTCGAGCCTACTTTCAGTTCCCATCAAAATGCATCCTACCAGTAACTCATCTTCACTGGGCTATTTGGCTATATGCCACAAAGCTTTTGATTTCTGCCCATCCAGGGTTTATTTGCGTGTCTTACAGACACCAGATGGTATTCTGTGCTTTTTAACTTCTCTGTTTGTTGCATTTTTACCCAGTGAGTTTTTGCTTTCTCAGAACATCTGCAATGGGGAATATAGTGCAGTGTATGACCGTCAGGCTAAAGCGATGCCTGCTAACAGATGTCCATGCTCATTTTCTTACAGGGATTTGAGTCATAACAAATTACAGTCCATCGACGGGAGTTTGTTTGCAAAACTGCGGCATCTAAACGACTTGTAAGTATCTCCTTGACTTATGTAATAATTATGTAGATTTTCCATCTTGTATGTTGTTTGTGACACATTTTATGCCCGGTTACAGGAAACTGAATAACAATGAACTGGATTCATTACCAGATTTGGGGCCTTACTCCGAGAACATCACACATCTTAATTTGTAAGTATATGGTTTCTGGTTTTGTTTGGCTGGTTTTAGGTTTCAAAAAGGTTACGTTAGATGTATGGTAAAATCAGAAATGTACTGAAAGTTCAACTTCTTTAAATTCAAATCAGACTAAGTTCATAATAAAAATCTCATGTTTCTGAATCAGTGCTGATTAAGGTCCCCTGTGAACCATATTCTTTATATACATAATGTGTACACACTTCCTGCAGAACTGTACTTTTTGTGGGAGGGGGTCTTATTAATTTTCTTATTAATTTGCTAAGACATATGTAAACATTTCTCCAACATCAAAAAATATCCCTTGTTAAGATTAGCATAAAATGGCATGGTCCCCAAATAAGCTATTTGTGCTAGTAACATTTTTTCAGATTCTTACCTTTTGATGACTGTTAAAATGTAACATTTTTGTTAAGTGTGGCCATATTTCCTGAATTTAAATGCTTCTATTGTTCATAGCAAAAGACTTTAACTTCACAAATATGTTATGTTGAGTATGATGTTGCAATTTTCCTTACCAATAGTGGTTAATGACTCCCCACGTAAAGTTCATTGATACTGGTTTTGCTCAATCCTACAAGTCCAATATTTACGCAGTGTGACATGCAGAAACACAGCTGTGTTTGCACTTGGGCCACACAGCTGTGGCAGAGATGTGTCCACTCCTGAACAGAGTGGAGCAAACATTTGTTTTGATGTGTATCTTGGTATTTCGTGTATTATGTTGTTTTTTAATATATTTTTGAAATGGAGGGTAAGTCAAGGATGGGTGTACAAAATGGCTTCAGAATCTCACAGATTTCAGCCATGCTTGGCTTTGGCCACAATGTGCTATTTGCTCTGTAGTGAACTTTGACTTCCTTCTGGGTTCAAGTGTCCATTTGGCTGGCGATCATTCCTGATCCCAGCTGCATCAATCCCCGCACTTCCCAAATGTGCAACTCCCACTGGAAATGGTCGAGCAGGCTGTTGCTCCCGAGTGTCTTCATATCTGTTATCCTCGCGGCTCTTGTGCCGTATGAACTTCACAGTTTATTAAGGCATGATGTCTTAACTTCTGTAAGTCAGTTGCCCTCAAGATCACACTTACACCAAAAGTACACCTCTGACAGTTATAGCGTCTAACTGCTGCTCATTGTGACCTCAAATGTTTTAATGCCGCTGACAGAGTTTGTCAGTTTGGTTAGCTCGGACACCCAGGCCACATTTCTGTAATGTCTCTGCAGGACTTGTGACTGTCTAAGACTCTGAGTCGCGTCTAAAATGTCAGCCCCGACTCCTTTTTTTAATCATAACGTGCACGTCAGGGAAACCTCGGTAGGTTGTGCAGATGCCAAGCTGCAAATCATCCCTCTTATGTATTTATTGATCGCTTGGCAGCACTTTTCGTGGAGAAAAATCTGTGTGTGGTAATTTTTCCTAGAGGGCCTTGCTCCCTCCTCCATCGTGGCGCCTTTAATGAAAACCATGTCAGTGAAACAGATATTGTAGGCCATTCGGATGGGGGCTGGCGCTGGAAGGAGCCGTTTTATTGGAATGGGCTGACTAGCGGAACCTTTTAAACCTTTCCATGTAGAATTCTGATACCTTCCATGGTATGTTTTGTGTCGGCTGTGAAATTATTCTGATTTTTTTTTGTAACTGATGACAAAAGGGAGTTTATGTAGAGTTCATTTTTAAGCAGAACATCATGTAAACAATGGAGGTAATAATGTAAAGGATTTCAAGGCTATGTTTTGTTTTCTTAAATTCAGAACTGCCTCTACTCTGTAGCTACTGAGAGGAGTGAGGTGGGGGATGGGGGTATCGGAATGTTACCTTGAACGGTTAAACCTCATAAATTCCTGGGAAATTGTTCAATTCATTAAAATGATCACTGGCCAATTACTACCAGCTGGTGAATTACTGGCAATTGTTTTGTTTTTACTCAGAGCCTGGGTCAGGGATTTGGTGGGGGGGGTAGGGTCTGCCTCTCTGTCTGCCTGGCTGTTTAAACAAGGCCTAAGTGGCATTCGATACCTCGCCATCCCCCCGACCTTCTTCTCCTCCCCCTCCTCCAGCCAAAAAAAGGAGAAAAAGGGAAAAAAAATTTAAATAGCAAAAGTATGCGGGAGATAGGAGATTTCAGGTGGTACAGAATGTTGAAGAGATTTAGGCTCCATTGCAGTTGCTGTTTTCATTAATTTCTTGTGGGGATGTAGATTTGTTACGGCATCAGAGAAGAATGCCGGGGTGAAACTAGCTCCCCTGGGGTGGAGGGGGGGCAGTGTTTCTCAGAGATTTTATTTTTTTATCTCTCTTTTCCCTCCTGCGTTCCTGGTTATGTGACGAAGTCGGCCGGCTTGGACTTCTGGTTTTTATTCAGTGTTTTTAAATAACTTTTTTGGAGTTAGTCTCTCTTTATAAATGGCCCACACTCTTACTTTGGAGAAGTATTTCAGATAAACTACTTCCAAATGTGAATGGGCTTTGCTTTTCTTAATTTTCTCACCCATTTTTAAACATCACACAAAGAACAAAGAAGATATTTTCAGTAAAAAAATTTTTCAGTTAATTTTTTTTTGTTAATTTTTGTTTTCTGTGATAGTGCACCGCCATTAATTTTTAAAATTATCCTGCAATAAATGAATGGTGGACCACAACATTGCAGTTTCTGTGGTGGTTGAAATCCAAGTTCGAGCCAGGACAGACACTCCCAAATAAATCCTTAATAGTCCGGAATAACCTTATTTGCAAGAAAATCGGTCGTACAAATTTGACATATGTGTGTGCATTAATGTACAATGTGGTACTTGTTTGTCTGGGCCCAGCCTGTGGAAGTGAAGATTAAAAGATAAACCCGTGCTGTTTTTTTTTTTTCTTTTTTCTACCATTCACTACGCACATTCTCTTTTCAAAGGCACTTAGAAAAATCGTGCTGAAAGATGCAGGTGGTCCACTTGAAATTCAGAATACGGTTTTATTCTACTCATTCCATCAAAAGTGGCTCAGCAGGTTAGGACCCTGACTGCGATGAGTAGGTCACCGGTTCAAATCCTGTGGTTCTCAGAGTGATGTTACCATTGTGCCCTTGAGCAAGGCCCTTAACCCCTGTTGCTCCAGGGGAAGACTGACCCGGCTTTCTTAGTTTTATGTCACTTTGGATAAAAGCAGCAGTTAAATAATTGAAATGTTAGTTGTGATGGGTGAAAAAAAAAAGTGGGTTTGTTTGGTGTAGAGAGATCATTCTCAGAAATATCCTTGAATCTGTTGCCTTGTTTACTGTTGGTGTCATGTTCCTTGCCTATCCCCCTCCCCCCCCCAAAAAAGGCCCCGCACCCTCCCCCCCCCCCCCCCCCCCCCCCCCCCCCCCCCCCCCCCCCCCCCCCCCCCCACCCCGCCGTCGCTCCTTCCGCGCC
>JAAGVU020000061.1:26999115-27019545 GCA_011763525.2 Mormyrus iriodes | reverse complement strand
CCCCGGTCCCTCCGCTCTCTCCCCCCCCCCCCCCCCCCCAACCCCACGCCCCCCCCCCCCCCCCCCCCCCCCCCCACACACACACACACACACACTCTGCTTTCTTGGTGTTGCCGTTTACTGTAGCTCTCCAGATAAGCGACCCTCAGGGCTTTGGAGGAATGTGCCGTTCAGTGAGCTCCTTAGCGACCAGCCCTTGTAAAGCGGGGCAGCACTGATGAGGCCTCGGAGCCCTTGATATGTTGTTTTTTTCTTCCGTATCTTCAGTCCCAGTGGCTTTTTAATTGTCGTCTGCTGCCAGTGTGAAGTAGCTTGTAGAAATTAGGCGTCAGAAGTTCTCACATGTCCCTTTGTCTCTCACATGTGTGTGGAGAACCCAGCTCCATGGTCACATGGTCTGCCCTCCTCCTGCCTGGTTGAATGACTCGGGTCAAGTGTCGACACATTTTTAACAAAATGTCCATTTTGGATGTTTGGGTCCAGTCAATTCTGAGAAAGTAAGTTTTAAATTTGCATGCTTACATCTGGGTTCTGGTGGATGTGCAGGTTCTGCGTCTGATCTTGATGTGACATCCAGCTCTCAGTCTTGTGTCTCATCTACTTCCAGCAGGGCCACGGTGTTAATTGGGGTCCCTTTGCAAATCGCAGTTATAAAGTGTGTGCCGTATGAGTGCTATGGTAACAGAATTCAACCATCTTCACCAAAATGTGGGCCAAACCTTAGAATCTAGCCAAATGGACCTGTCTAAGGCAGCGTCTCCTGTTGATTTGATGTGGGTTGACTCCGGGTTGTTTTTTTACCACTGGGCACCCCTACCAGGTGTTGTGGAGACCCCCCGGCGCTATTAACTGAGTCCAAACTGTGCTCTAAGATCTCAGATTACCCAAAACAAATACTGTCATACTAGTTGGCCAATCTATTTACTTTCTGTCTGTACCTGTAGGTTAGTGGGGTGATTTTACAGTTTTTTTTTTTGTGATGCAGGTTAATCGAAAAAATCTGGCAAAATGTAGTATGGTCTATAATTAGTTTTGTGTGTGTGTGTGTGTGTGTGTTTTATAGAACCAGGGAACGTGACTGGCAATTCAATGGATGCCAATGTAGATCAAGTGGAAATGCAAATTTGCAGTAGTTAAATGAGATTGTGTGATGAAATGAAACCCCAAGGGTTAAGAAAAAGGTGTAAGTAAGAAACAGAGACATAGACCCCTGTGTGCGGATTTCACCGTCTGCTGTGGTCTTTCCTACTTAATGTGGGTCAGTTACACGCTACAGCAGTTAGAAAGCAGTTGGAGTTCGTTTTCATGATTCTGAAAAGGTTTTTTAAAAATCCTCAAGCTTTCTCTCCGAGAGCAGTCAGAAACTCCCTCACCAAGAACCTGCCTTTTAACGTTCTTTTGAGATTTTGCTAAAAATCGCTTCTTAAAGCCGTCTGGATACGTTTCTGCATGAGCTCTCCTCATTTTATGATGAGGTCTGAGCTTAAACTTAACCCAAGGCTCAGTTTCTGGGTCCCTGTAAGAGCAGCTTTGATATGGAATTTTATTTTTTCAAGGGTGGTGGCTCCCTAACGCATCCACAGAAGCCAAAATGTGCCTGGCTACCCCCCTGGCGTGCGGTGTGGAATTCCGGCTCTCACGGCGCTGGCACGCACAAAGGTGCTCTGTGGCGGCCATGGTTATGGCCTGTGAGTGCAGCTCTGCAATTTAGGGGGCGTTTGGCTTAAGAGCACCAGCCTCCCCCGCAGCACGCTTTCACTGAGGGGGTGCTGTTCGCCGGCCAAGTAATTGGCAGGTCTTAATACCCTGCCAGTAATTACCCGATAAACTAAATTACACAGCCCGAGACTTGTTTTCTTGCCCTGAACAAAATACAGTGACATGTCTGTGCACTCGTGCAGGTTAACACAAAGTCAGTCTCATTATTAGCTTTGAGTCTCCTGTCATATGCTTGACCTCATACATTTCTTAGCAACTCTTCATTTATTTTTCCCTCATATGAGAATTTATGTTTGACTTATTTAACAGATACCTTTATCTGAAGTGACATACATTTTTTTTTTTTTTTTTTTTTTTTTGGGTGACCAGGCTGGATCAGGCAGTGCCAGGAGCAATTAGGGCTTGTAGATGAAATCACACTGCTAACGCTGGGGCTTGAACCAACAACCTTCTGATTATAGGCCCGGAGTCTTAACCCACTGAGCCACAGCCTCCCCGAACTGCACTTGTGGTGCTTTTATTTACACAATTCTTCCTCTGCTTTCAGAGCAAACAACAGGATCTCGAAGTTATTACCTGAGAGACTGCAGCCATTTCAGTCCCTGGATACTCTGGATCTCAGCAACAACAACATTGTGGAAGTGAAGGCCACGTCCTTCCCCGAGCTGCCGCTGAAGCACCTGTGAGTGTTCCCTGCCCTTGTATCCTGTTCCTGTCTCCTCCTTCCCTCGTCGATTTGTTGAACCTGTTGTTGGTAAATTAAAGGATTAGAAGCATTTAACAGGTTGCTGTCACGCTCTTCTCAGATCCCTTAGCAACAACCGCATCTCCGCCCTGGAGTTCGGCTGCTTCAGCAACCTGTCCGGCACTCTGCAGGTCCTCAAGCTGAACAGGAACCGCCTCTCCTCCATCCCGCCCAAGTTCTTCCAGCTACCCAACCTTCAGCATCTGTGAGTGATGGGCCTGAACAGCCTTTTGTTGTTTTTTTTTTTTTGTGCATGTCCTGGACACCCACAGGTCCTCATTCCTGAATGTATCGGCAGGGAACTGAACAGGAACCGAGTGAGGCGGGTGGACAGCCTGAGCTTCCATGGACTCCATTCCCTCAAGTCCCTGACGATGCAGAGGAATGGCATCAACAAACTGATGGACGGCGCCTTCTGGGGACTGAGCAACATGGAGATATTGTATGTCCCCAAAGAGCTGCCCGCTCTCCGACTTTTAACTGCATCACATACAGCGATGTGCCTATGCACTCATACAGGTTAACACAGTCAGTCTTAGTATTAGCTTTGAGTCTCCTGTCATATGCTTGAACTGATGTTTCTTAGTAGCTCTTTGTTTTTCCTTATATGAGTTTTTACATTTAATTTATTTAGCAGATGCTTTTATCCAAAGCAATGTACTTTTTTTTTTTTGAGAATGCAGGGTCAGACATTTCCCATGAGAAATAAGGGGTTAAGGACCTTGGCTCGAGGGCCCAGTGGTGATATCACTCTGCCGACCTTGGGTTTTGAATTGGCAAGCGGATATCAGTCATTCTTAATTCATTAGCATGTAAATATGCTAGTTGTCACAAAGGATCCTGGGACAGAGGCCTGAATTGTCAGTGTTTAGAGTGTGTCGGAGATGAATATATCTGACAGGCATGTAGCCGCTCATGTACCAGTGTAAGCGCGGCTCTGCAGTCCTCTCGCACGCGCACATGCAGTGGGAAAAGGTCGCACAGGGGCTTACGGTACCCTTCTCCACCTCCGCAGGCACCTGGATTACAACAACCTGACGGAGGTGAGCAAGGGCTGGCTGTACGGCCTGCTGATGCTGCAGGAGCTCCACCTGGGCCAGAACTCCATCAGCAGAGTCCGGCCCAATGCCTGGGAGTCTTGCCAGAAGCTCAGCGAGCTGTGAGTCTAAACCCCAACCCCGCCCACCGTGGCTCGCCACGCTCCTGCCAAGACATGGCCTCCTTCGCCATGCTGTCTGGGGGCTTCTCATAACACTGTCTCCTAGGTGACGGGCGGCTTGGCAGAAGCCTCGTCCATCATTGAAGGGGGGTGCGGACGGGACTCTGTGTGGCGCGTTAGCATCTGCGTGGCTTAAATGCCGCCCCCTCTCTCCTCGGTAGACCTTGGCTGCTTTAAAACAAAACAGCCACAGCCAATTGGCTTATTTATCGACGTATTTGCTTTGGGAGGGTTTCTTTCCGTGGGTTTGACATGCGAGATTCGCGTGGCCAAGAGTTGGGATGGCAGGGGAAAATTTCGGGAGAGACGAGATGGTAACCATTACAAGGCCACACAATGATGGAGTCAAATGGATGTTTATTCCCTACTAAAAGTCCGTCGCGTGCATCCAGATCGCTAACTAGAGCGCAGAATTCCGAGCGTCCGCAACAGAGAGTGATCGTGCTTCGAAAAACGCGATTTAACAGTTTTATGGAGTGTGCATTTTAAAGTGGGGGGAGGAAAGGGGAATTTACAGAGCTTTGGGAACTAAACGCAGTGAAACTTGATACTCTGTGGCTGTGCTGATTTTTCTCTTTGCTTTTTTTTAAATAAATGTGCCTTCAGTCACCTGACCCTCCAGAATTTCTGAAAAACAGAAACATGATCAGGGAGAAGAATCAAACGTAGAAAGTGTTTGACTTGAACACATCATGCCGTTTGCTCTTCTTTTTAAACACTGAAGTATTTTTTCCGTGTAATAGTCTCATTACAAGTCATTAATTTTACTGTAGTCGGATTTCTTTTATACCACTCACGGTTACTTAAATTGAAATTGAAATTAAATGTATATAAGAATAATAATAATAATTAATTAATAACCGTGAATCTAGAATTCTATTCTGACTGCCTGTCTGAGATACCTAAAGGCATTAGAATAAGGAGTTTAGCTTCTGAAAGACTTGCTGTGTAAAAGGATGAATGTATATATGCTTTTTAACATTGCATATCTTCCCAAGTTTGACACCTTCTGTGGCCCTTTGTGTCCGCAGGGATCTAATGGCGAACCACTTGACACGTCTGGACGAGGCGAGTTTCGTGGGCCTCAGCCTGCTGGAGAAACTGGACATTGGCGATAACCGCATCAGCTTCATCGCCGACGGTGCCTTCCGGGGCCTTTCGCGCCTGCAGATGTTGTGAGTCCCCCGCACACTTGCATTGCCTGTCTTTTTCGTTTCATTTTGGTTCGACTATTCCCGAGATCTGGCTTGGGTAACTCGTTCAGCCTACGTGCTGCGGGGATGGGCTGAGTGTCTGACGTGTTTATTCTACGTGAGTGGAAATGTTTCAGCGTGTTTGTTTTTGGTGAGGAGAGGATTAATGTCTGCGGGTTTTTCGTTCCCCCCCCCCCCGCTGCATATGGAACAGCGTTGACGCTGTCGCCTTGCCTTAATGGAATTCATGGAATAAACCACACACTCTCTCTGCAAGACCTTAAACTTTTTCCCTGGGTTTAAGTGAAACCAAATGTCGTCCCCCCCACCCCCCGTCTGAAGGTCAGTAGAGGGCAGGTGTGTAGGTTGAGGAGAGGGGGTGGGGCACCATTCCATCACCATTTGTAACCAAGCGTGAGGAGGAAATTGTCTGTACTGGAGGAATTCAACAAGATGGAGTGCTGCAAGAAAGCGGTTAGCCTAGCACCCTGTAGCTTCTCAGTGCTTTTTTTAAAGATGGTTTAGCCGTTCTCTGTTTCAGGAATTGTTAGCCTGTTGAGAGTCTGAGCCTCTGTCACCGAAGGGAGCTTTGGGCAGGCGATTTGTTTGCCTGTCTAAGGAGTTTCTGCTCTGTCTGTGGCATGGTGCTTGGCCTTGTGTAGGTGGTGTGAAGAGGACACGCTAGCCGATAATGGCTGGTTGAATCGGCAGGGGGCTTCCCAAAGTGTCAATATGGGGGCCCTCGTAAAGGAAAGGGAATCTTCACGGTGCGGATTTTACGCACAGCCGTGTATGACCCGTGGGGGTTGGTGCTGGGTGAGGAATTTAATGAGGTCCTATCGCTCCGCCCAGGGACCTGAAAAACAACGAAATCTCCTGGACCATCGAAGACATGAATGGACCTTTCTCGGCACTGGATAACCTCCAAAAATTGTGAGTTGGGCTGTTGTGGTTCCCTGGTTCCCGCAGCACCCTTGTTTAAACCATGGCTTTCTGAAATGATACCCACAGAAGGAATGGGAGCCCTTTGATGAGAGATCTTGCATTTATAGTTACATGTGTATTTTCATTCAGGTTCCTTCAGGGAAATCAAATCCGGTCTATTACCAAGAAATCCTTCTCTGGATTGGACACCCTGGAGCACCTGTAAGTGGAGATTGCACGTTAGAAATATGGATTCCATTAAAAAGAGTGGGGGGTTGGCGGGTTGGCAGGTCGTGGTATAAATGGTCACATGTCCCTGTCTCTGCTTCATGTCTGGTCACACTCGGACAAGTGAGGAAAGGGTTGTTCCCTTTATGTTCCGTGAGGTGCTGCTATTGATCAATACTGAGTGGGGTCAAAATCAGAAAACTTTATTTTAATTAGTTATTCACATTAATCTCAGTTTGAAGGAGTTTATCTTAGGCTGCCTCCGATTTAAGGACGTTTGGTGTGGGCCAATTCTATATTGGCTGTTTAATTGCCCTGGATTTTCAATTACACTACTGCTTTCATAAGTAAACACTTGCAGACCTTATTTGTACAGGAGTAGCTAGTAGCTAGCTTTTTTTTTTTCACCCCAAATTGTAGGACTTTATTTTAACCACCACTTCTGTTTTCCCAGGGACCTCAGCAACAATGCGATCATGTCTATCCAGGCGAACGCCTTCTCACAGATGAAGCAGCTTGTGGAACTGTGAGTAACGACCCTCGGCCACCGTCCCCGGCATCGCCCGGGTATCCCCCCTGCCTTCTGAAACCCATGCTAATGTGGACCTGGATCTCACACCCTCTCCTGTCAGCCACCTGAACACGTCCAGCCTGCTGTGTGACTGCCAGCTGAGATGGCTGCCCCAGTGGGTGACGGACCACCAATTCCAAGCCTCCATCAATGCCAGTTGTGCCCATCCCCAGACACTGAAGGGAAAGAGCCTGTTCGCCGTGCAGCCGGATGAGTTTGTGTGCAGTGAGTGCCCCGCCCCTCCATTCCCCTCCCCAATTTTCCACCTTACAGTAACAGATGGGGGGAACATTATGTGCATTACGGAAACTTATAGGCCTGATGGAACTACAGCAAAGTTTTGAGGTTCTAGTGATGTCGTACCTCATCATGAAGCCTTGCTTTAGATCAGCAGTAGGAAACCCTGATTCTGGAGTGCTGGTATGCAGCAGATTTTCCATTCTACCTGGTCTCTAATGAACCACAGCTGATCTCAGGCAGATAGGAACTCATTAGGTAGGATAGAAAACCTGCTGGATACTGGCACTCCAGGATCAGGGTTGTCTACACTTCCTTTAGATAGGCCAGAGGACCAGTGACTTTTCATTGGATTATTGGTAAAGTATGAAGACTATGGCTGGTATGTGTACCTACAGTCCTCATGCTGCCTTTGCTCTATCCAACCAGATGACTTCCCCAAGCCCCAGATCACAGTGCAGCCAGAGACCCAGTCGGCCATCAAGGGCTCCAACGTGAGCTTCGTATGCTCGGCCGCAAGTTCCAGCGACTCTCCCATGACTTTTGCCTGGAAGAAGGACAATGAGGCTATGGTCGATGCTGAGATCCACAACCAGGCGCACCTGCGTACCCACGGTGGCGGCGATGTCACTGAGTACACCACGGTGCTACAGCTGCGCAACGTTGACTTTGCCAGCGAGGGCAAATACCAGTGTGTCATTTCCAACCACTTCGGCTCCTCGTACTCCATCAAGGCTAAGCTCACCGTTAACAGTGAGTCGCCCGTTACCCTGACATCCATCCATCCCTGACTTTATTTGGGTGTTACCCAAACTGAACAAGGACAGCTGTTTCCGGTTTGGTGCTAGGGAAATTCCCAAGGTATTGGATCAGGCGTTGGGTCTGGAGTTGGGCATCATGGGATCTGTGGCGGGGTTTGGGAATTTAGTCTGGTGCTGAGAGGCAAAGTCAGTAGAGTGCAGGGTTACAGGGAACCTGGAGCCTGTCCTGGGAAGGGCTAGGGTTAGGGTTAGGGTTAGGGTTAGAACACGCAATGCAACCTGTGAACTCCATAAACACAAATAGCAGGGATTTTGAACCCCAAACCACAGAGGTGTAAGGTGACAGTGATACCCCCTAATTATATGATTGGTAGTTCTGGGCTTGTCACTTGACTTGGCCCTGCCCCTTCTCACACATCCACCTAATCTTATTTGGCTGAAGCGCTTTTGTATGTAGAATGAGAATTGCTCCCATGTGGAGTTCTACGAAACTGAATGCCATTGCAAATGGTTTTCCCAGCAATTCCCAGGTAAGGGTCTCACGCATGCCCTCCCTGTCCCCGCAGTGCTACCGTCGTTCACCAAGACGCCCATGGACCTGACAATCCGTGCGGGCGCTGCAGCACGTTTGGAGTGCGCTGCTGTTGGCCACCCCGCCCCCCAGATCGCCTGGCAGAAGGATGGTGGCACGGACTTCCCTGCTGCACGGGAGAGGCGTATGCACGTCATGCCAGAGGACGATGTCTTTTTCATCATGGACGTGAAGACTGAGGACATTGGCCTGTACAGCTGCACCGCCCAGAACACGGCGGGGGCCATATCCGCTAATGCCACGTTGACCGTGCTCGGTTAGTTAACCACCTGGTCACCATCCAACAGTCACCTAGTTGTCTTCATATAATGAATTTTCCTGTAATATGTTACCATTTCCGGTTCCTTTGCATTCTCAGAAACCCCGTTCTTCCTGCGCCGGATGATGGACCGAACAGTGGCCAAAGGAGAGACTGCGGTCCTGCAGTGCATCGCAGGAGGGAGCCCACCCCCCCGGCTGAACTGGACCAAGGATGGCAGCCCGCTGGCCCTGACGGAGCGGCACTTCTTCGCGGCGGGTACCCAACTGCTCATCATCGTGGACAGCGCCGAGGATGACGCCGGGTGCTACACATGCGAGATGTCAAACCCGTTGGGCACAGAGCGGGGCAGCGCCCGCCTCAGTGTGCTGCCTGCCGCAAACTGCGAGGGCGCCCCCACCGCCGAGGAGGACGGATGGACCATGGTGGGCATTGTCATCATCGCGGTGGTGTGCTGTGTGGTGGGCACCTCCCTCGTCTGGGTGGTCATCATCTACCACACACGGCGCCGCAATGAGGACTGCAGTGTCACCAACACGGGTAAGTGGCCATGTCTGTTGGGATCCCGCCCTGATTGGCTACTGAATGTATCATGCAGTATACTGATTTTTAAGGGGTTCATCTGCTGTATAAATCTACCACATTGTTGATATGAGATGATATATGATAGATATGAGAGGTTTGGTTTCCGACCTTACGCTTTCACCAATTAACTTGGTTGCCCGCATCCCTTTCCAGACGAGACCAACCTGCCCGCGGACATCCCGAGCTACCTGTCCTCACAAGGCACTCTGGCCGAGCGACAGGACGCCTATGTACCCTCAGAGAATGACAGCGGGCACCATTTTGCTGTGCCCTCCATCGGAGGGCTATATTCTCAACAGAAAGACGTGAATGGTGAGTTTCCCCAAAAGCGAAATATAGTAAATATTATTTAATCTGTTTTATGTTAATTTTTGATACTGTAGACATGGCCCCTGGAATGATCACGTAGATCCTTGAAGCTTGTCTATTTTGTCGGTTCACCTTTAAGCAGACTACATCAGTTAAGACGTTTAGACTGAGATGGTACCATCTGCCGCCCACAGGCCTGTTTCATCTGGACACTGGAAGTGAGGTGGACATGGAGGCCGCTATAGACCCTCTGCTGTATCATTACCAAGGGCCCTTTGGCTCCTTGCTCAGGAGAGGGAACCCCTACGCCCCAGACAGCTCTGACGTCTTCAGAAGTAAGGGACTTTCTGCTGAGCCTTAGAAACAAAATGGCTTCCAGTTAGCATTGCGCTAATTAAATTAGCGCATTATTCTTTTTGTATTAATTATGATCCTTATCATGGCCAGGTCTGGGGTTTACCTCTTCCTGTTTGAGTCTTTTGCATTGGCAGGGTGGCTGTTGCACCAGAGTGTAAAATTCCACTTGCATTTATACTCGGTTTTTCACCGCCCTCCCTTAGGCTGTGTTCCTGACCCGAGGCCCGCGTACACGGACTCTTATAGCAGCAGTCCCTCCAACCCCAAAACGAGGGAGTGCTGCCCACGTCGCTCCTCCCTACAAAACCCACCCAATCCGATGGCCTCCAGCGCATTCCTGCAGCCGCCTGCTGCGGGGGCCCCCTCAGGACCCTTCCTGCTCCAGGGAGAGGGCTCTCCTGTGGATGGGGACACCGAGGACCAGGGGCACCCGTGGGAGAGTCCACCATCCAGCACGTTCATGGGTAGGCAGGAATGTAAATATCCGCCCTCGCGGCCATAATTGAAGGGTTTTTCGCTGGAGCTGAGTGCCGGGCCGTTGCCGTGACGTCAGCGTTTGTGCCGCGTGTGTGCTCCTGCCGCAGGATGTCAGTGTAACTTCCTGAAATGTTATTGTTGCACGATTTAGGCAATGATTTGTTTTTGATTGTAGCCCGTTGGCACGGTATCCCCCCCCAAACCAGGCTCCTGTTCTTGGTCAGACCACACGAACGCAGCTTTAATTTTGCCGTGTTTAGGAAAGCCGAAGCTTCTAACGTAGCCTGCGGTCAAGTCGCTTATATTTATTTTTTCTTTCCTCCCAGGGACCTTTGGAAAAGCAGTGTGGAGGCCACAGGCGGACGGGTTCCCAGCCACGGCGTGTCCACTGGTGACGTCAGCGGGGAAGCCGTACGTGGTAACGGACAGTGACGAGGAGCCGGAGGGCGAGAGGACCTCGACTCCCCAGTGGGACTTTAAATCAGAAGGCAGTGCCGGAGCCTACGGACAACCATTAGATGGCGGCTTCCCCTTCTGCCAAGGCGCGACGTAACTACGACTCCCAAATGACCAAAAAAAGCTAAAAAGCTACCTCAGTCACAGACACTTCCATGAATGTAGGTCATGAGGAATGAACGTGAACATATGAACATTGACTTTTATTTTTTTTTTTAACAAAAAAGGGAAATAAATTGAGTGCAAGAAGATTTTAAATGTACGTTTTTATACAAAATATATTTGGTAAATTAATTTTGTGATTTAGAATGATTTGTTTTTTTTTTGCTTTTCCCCCCTAAATGGTAAAACTTTTTTGATAAACGATCTTGTTTGTTCAGCTTTTTCCGATCCGCTTTTCATATGTCGTGTTACGCACCCTTTGCACATAACTAAACGCAATAAAACACATTTCCACGCGCTGCTATTGACATTAAGACGCTGTGACTGTTTTTTTTTTTTTTTAATTTCCCCATATTTTATTATTTTATGTTTCCCGGGCGGCATAAGTGGAACAGCGAGTTTCCTCGGTTTAACAGGCTGTTGTGCAGCGTTGGGCTGGGCATTGGTGCGATGTGGGCGGGGGGGGGGGGGTCACCACAGACCGCCCAGGACACCGTGTGCTTGCCGGCGACCCCCCACGGTGCGGTCCACAGGCCGGCAAGTGCCCCCCCCCCACCGAACCACAGTTCCAGTGGCCTGACACTTGGCTTTGAGCCTCTTGCTGTCCCATGTCCAAAAGGGGGGCCCTAGTCACCCAAGGTGGCGCCCTATCCATGCAGCTGCCCGGCCCGGGGGCTCCTGCATTCTCTCCTCAGAGGCCTTCCCCACATGACTCACTCCCACCAGGTCCTGCGCTTATTTTCCTGGGCTCTCACTGGCCGCGTTCAGAGGGGTACTGTGCACACAGTAACTCTGCGATGGAAAACTCCTCCAGCCCAAGCCCCCCCCCATTCAACAAATAATGGTTTTATTTTTTTCTTATAGAATATCCCTCTCCAGCAGACTGTTGGTAATGAATTGTCTCAGTTCTGAGTTACAAAAGAGTCCTGATGGGCCCAATCTACAAAATGCACCTACTGGATATCGCCGCTTCACTTTCAACTAAAATTGATCAGACATGGACGCATCTGGACGGACACGTTTTAAATTCATCCGTGAGCTCATTGGATTTATCCCAGCAGGGAGCTGTTAAACCTTTGTTGGAAGTCCTGCCAGGCCCAAGCAGAATGTAGAATTAGCAGAAGACTGCACAGTCCCGTGGCACCCAAACACCTGGGCTACAGCTGCTGCAAGGAATGCTCGAAGGACAGGGCCTGGCAACAGTCAGGTGACTGGAACCGTGCGATGCTATTGGTAGAAAAGGGTCCTCCTTTGAACTTGATTCCAAGCAATCTTCAGATGGACTCCATAATAATGGGGAAAAAAAAAGCCACAGCCGACAATGAGAGCCTTTTCTGTAAATCTTTTGTACTGTTCACCAGCCATGTATGTTTGTAATATAAAATAATATTCTATAAGCGATACAGAATGTAAGGTTCCAAAATAAAACATTTGTTTCCCTTAGTCACCCATGTGTCTTGTGTATAAGTCTATGACTCTGTAATTCGATTATCTGGCTGGAGGAACGTTCTGCTATTTTTATTTGACTGAGAAGGTGGACCATAGTTTACATGGAACATGTTGGTCTAGCGAAATATTGTTTTCCTCTGCACTATGTATTTAGCAATTATGTAGATGCAATTTGCTTTTAAACATTTCATGAAGCCCAGCTAGTGTGTTTATTCCTGCAGACATATTTTGCCCCTTTTGCAAATGGTTGCAATCTTGAAACAATTTGTTTGAAAACGAGAGGCAGGAGAAAATTGGTCAGCATCAAAAGGTTTACAGCACGGGATCTCCTACGAGGACCAGGCCCTGTAAGGAACTTTCATTTTCCAGCCTGGAAAGAAACTCCAGTCAGATTGGAGTGTGATTTTTATTTTATTTTTTTCCCTTCTTTGATTTAGGCACCAGAGAACCGGGCAGGAAGTCGATCATTCCTCAGACCACCAGTGACTAAGCACAGAAAATGAATTTAGCATGTTAGCCCTTATCTCATCGCCCGATGCTCGGAATTTCAGAGTTAATTTGCCCTCATTGTTACCAGATGTGGGGACTCGAAGTCAGATGTTTGTAATGTTAGATGGCTAGACTCTGCTTGGTGCAATTGCCAGTCTTTTATAATAATGTTCACAAAAGCTGAACTGGAAAGGAGTATGGCTCCCAATCGTTTTTCTAGGTCTTTCTGCATTAAAAAAGTGCTTTCAAAAACATTTCTTAAACACCTAGACTTCTGGCTCCTTACTTCTCATGCACCTAGCGGAAACTTCTAAAACTTTTTTTTAAACACTGTCTTTATTTAACGCCAAGTCTCTGAATACTATCCGTGCCTCCTTTCCCTGTCTTCGGTGTCCTGAAGAATGTGGAATGCGATACTTTGCGGGGATGTTATTGTCTGGGGCTGCCTTTTGTACTTCAACCTTGCATGCCTAATACATAAGGCGCTAGTGAATTAAAAAAAAAAAAAAGATTAAAATGGCTGTGGGCCCTGTTCTTTACAATCAGTATACAAGTTTAGATTTATAAATGCTCATCGAAACCATCCGTATATATGGAGTTTTCAGGCTAAGTATAGGAGAGCCAGTACCAGTGGGATTTTTGGTCTACTCACTATCCTTTTAAGCACTTATTTCACGAGAAGGAGGAGGAGGCTAAACAGTTAAAAAGTCTGGGGCTTTTTTTGACTCGCAGATGTTGCCGTAAATCAAAGCCCCGGCTTCCACGCCGGCTGGCAGTGTGACAAATGCTCCGTGGTAACGCCAGGCCGTAAAACGCAGGAATTCCAGAGGCGCTGCTTGTAACTTTCAGGACTATTGTAAAGCCTGGGCGGTGTCAGTGCAGGTGGAGCTGGGTGGCGTTAAATGGGGTGCACATGCTGGACCGCCCACCCCCACCCAACCCCCACCACGATTCCGCATGAGAAAATTGCTGCAGCGTTCGCTTAAGCCCCAAGGATCAAGACAGTTGAGACAGACCAGCTCAGTCAGACTGAATTAGACAGCGGATCAATTCCAGACGCCTCATCCATGTGGGGCCACGACTCATGTACAAAAGGCCTTCCACATTCCAAATAGAAGACATTTTACAGAGCGGAATGTAATATTTATTCCCCAGTAAGGCGGCCATGTTTCCAGGGAAGATAAATTGGAAAGAGGGTTTCAATATGGTCTCCATCCCATTTGCTGTTACCGTGGCTGCATGTGTGGAGTCTGCATGTTTTCCTTGTGTGGGTTTCAAAGACTTGCAGTTAGGCTAATTGATGTCTCTAAATTGCCCACTGTGTCTCTGTACATCCTTTGCATTTGACTGGCATCCAGGGTGTTCCCTACCTTGTGCCCTATGCTGCCTGGGAAAGGCTCCAGGGGAAATTTAATCATTTACTTCAATGCACAAATTTGTCTTATGGTGTACTATTATTTCAAAATACAGCTGATGCTATATAGGGCTGCATACTGGGTCATTTCTTTGTTATATTGGACTGTAATATAATATAATTGGTGAAAGAAATGAGGTAGAGTGGTAATGGAACTGAAGTGCACCTGAAGTGGGGTGCCAGCATGTACGAATACAAAAGTGATACCTGCCAGACAGAGGCCATAGCAAACTGCACCAGTTCAGCTGAGTCCACATGTTCGCTTGTTCCTTAAGTCAGTGTTTCCCAAACCAGTCCTCGGGGACCCCCAGCCAATCCATGTTTTTGCTCCCTGCCAGATCCCTGCCAGCCAATCCACGATTTTGCTCCCTCCCAGCTCCCTGCCAGCCAATCCACAGTTTTGCTCCCTCCCAGTTCCCTGCCAGCCAATCCACGTTTTCCCTTCCCAGCTCCACAAAAACATGGAATGTCTGGGGGTCCCCGAGGACCGGGTAGGGAAACCCTGCCTTAAGTGCCATGACAGGGGTGGACCTGGGTATGAGGTTCCTGTTGATCTGGCTCAGCTTGGTTCCATAACGCTGATATCAAAGAATGACCCTGTATTTTGTTCCCCTGATTTCAGGACAAGCTAAATGCAATGAGAGTGTATTTTAAACCCATATATATATATATAAATTCATAAGCAAATATATTCTCATTGCCCATAACTAAGTCATACATGAATTCATACTAGAAAAAGATCAAATGAAAAAGCCTGCTGCAGTTATACATAAATACCATAAACCAAGCTACATTTTCCAATAATTAAAAATGCATAAATACATAACTGTAGGATAAGTCTATGGGCTTAGAGAGTGTATTATCCGTCCATTTTCCTTGAGGAGTTACGCAGTGCAGGATCCCAGCTAACCCAGCAGTACATAAAGGACAACAATGTGACCAGACAGCGAGCAATTTAGGGACGCCAACCCGCCTAAACCAAATATCTTTGCATGATGCACCTTTGCACCTGTAAACCCCAAGGGGTGGGAGCTGATCCCATAGCCTGGGGGGGGGGGGGGTATTGGGCTACCCATTGAGTCACCAGTGAAGTACTCATACCCTAAACTTCATAAAGTGGTCCTTCTTTTAACTGCAGAATGAAAAATACTGAATTTCGATATACTTTCAATTTCATGTGAAAAAGGGCTACAATAGTCCCACGCATCTGACATAAACCCTAGAAAATAGTCAGCTTGCACCGGGAGCATGAATTCATTCATTCCTTTAAGCACAGTGGAGGGAAGGTGACCTTGCTGGCTGAGCTGGCCCGCGGGCCTCCTTCCATTGTCTTTGCCACCATGGCTGACATTTCAACTTTGCATCCTTTTACTTAATGCAAAGCCTCCTTTGTGACTCTGTGCCTCCAGCACAATCCAGGCCTCGTTATGAATATTGCAACCCTGCTACTTTAACATGGAAGTTAACGGCATACTTCTCATATTTATTGTTTTATATACACAAGTAACATATTTCCCTTTGACAAGTACATTTTTACATCCATCTGTCCAGTACAGGAGAGGAAAGGAGGGGTAGAGCATGTTTCGTGCAATAGAATGCTATGAAAAGATGCCAGTCCATTGCAGGAGACACTGGCAGATAATTTAGAGAAACCAGCAAATAACCCAAGACGGGGCTGTCAACCCATCACAGGGCACGCAAGCCTATCATACCTACAGGTGATCTGGAATCTCTAGGTTACCTTAGCATGTTTTTGGACTGTGGGGGGGAAACCAGAGAACCTGGAGGAAACCCCACAACGACAAGGGGAGAACATGTAAATTCCGCACACATGGAGTCATGGCCAAAACTTCAACCTTGGTCCTAGTGGTGTTTCTGAAACAGTCCTAACCACTGCTCCACCATGCCACCCCGCATTTGTCTAATCTCAATCAAAAAATGCTATAAAATTAACTTTGAGGATATGGCAAACAGTACTGAAGTAAATAAGGTGGCAAGTGATGGGAGGTAGATGGTATGTAACTTCTGAAAAGCGAGAGCTGCCAATAAACTTGGTAAAAGCTTCAAGGGTCCTTAAGGCCGGCACCCTTGTGATTGAACAGCGTTCTTGAAAAGGACCCTCTAAGGACCTTAAGCCTCGCGGATCATCCGACGCTCCTGGTGGACACTCCCGAAGAGCCATCCGCCTAACGCAGAGTCAGGACACACCTGAACGAGGGAGGAAGTTCACTTTCGCTGCTAACTGAAATCACCTGCCCGGGGCGATGCACATCTGTGAGCAGCCAGAGCAGCAAGCGAGGAGGAAGCAGATTTATGGCCTCCCGGCTTCTTCTCTGCTCCCTAACCATGTGGAAATGAGACACACAGAACCGGCTCTCGCTAATTGTCCCGTCTGACCCTTTGGGATGTCACTGCCACACACCCCCGTAGGCTGCCAGATCTATATAGCAGAAAACGGGGGGTGGGGGTGGGGTATGAATGACACAGTGGAAAGCTACACTCACTCTCTAGGAATTTTTGAGGTTCCTGGTACATTTTTTTCCCAGTGGAAATATTTTTGTATCTTGGTACTCAAATGAACATTCTGGTTGGTGACAAGTCAAGTCAAGTCAAGCTTTATTGTCATCTCAGCCATGTACAGTACACAGTAAAATGTTCATAACCGGACAGACGTTACACTGCTTAAAACAGTTATGGAATTATTTACATGCAAAACTGAATTATGGAATAACTAGTATAGTTTCTTCTTTTCAGAGTCAAAAATCGGTTCACTTCTTTGGGCACCCTTCTGAAATGAGCCGTTGGGTTTTGTGTTTTTGCCCGCAGAAAGCCAGACATGTTTCTGAGGAAGCCAAAGTGTTGGGAGACGCAGGCGGGGGAGGGGTGTTTTTAAAAGGTGTGAGCTTTCCATTCAGCAGTCAGTGGCAGAGATCTGCACCAGCATGTCCAAGGTGTGTTGACACAGGAAAGGTGTGTCGTAACTTGAAACCGGTGAACAAAACAGCTCAAACAGCCAGGGCTTGATGGTGTGTGTTGGGGGTGGGAGGGCAAGGCTGACAGGGTCTGAATTCCAGGACCCTCCAAATGAGTGCTCTTTGTCTCCCTTTACAAAACAAGCTTGGACCTGAAAGGCTGTTTTTATCGTGCTACAATTAATCCTGTATTTACCAAGATCATGGATGGCACACGCAACTTAAAACGCCTAGGGTTAACGCTGTGGTTAATGTTTCATTTTGGAAATATGCAAATAATAAATCAAATGGCTCCGTTTTCATCAGGTGAGGCTAAAGAACAACATATTTTGTGCCTTGAGCTACAGGCTATCCTGGCACTTCATTCATGAACCAGTAACCTTCCGATGAATTAAAAAAAAGATAATAATTAAGTGAAGACTTCAACTTTGCTGTCGCTGCAAAGTACAGGCACTCGTACAATAAAATGCAGCTTGATATCTAATGCCAAGGTGCAAAATAGTGTGGAAGTGCTAGAAACAGCTGTACAAGTGATTCACGCTAGCAGTATACATGAAACACAGAATTGTAGCTTTAGCAATAAATGCATCTAGAAAATTAAGACATGACCTGGTCCAACCCGAGTTGGAAGGCATAAAAGCAAAAATTGTCTGCCTGTGTCCTAACAGGAGGATATGATTAACACAAATATTTTGAAGTGAATAGCTATATTTTGCTTGCATCCTACATGAATAGCAGCAATGAGTTTATAGAAATGTTGCCTTAATTATAGCTAGCTGGAAGCTTATTCAGTTGCAGAGGTTGACTAAGATGCCATATTGATTAAGAACATAAACATGCATGTTCAGTTTACTCAAGCTTAGCAAACTTGAATTGTGTTTACAGGTACCCTGATTGAGTACATTGTGTTTTGTGTCAGGTGCTATGCTGGAAACATGTGATTTTAGAGTCCTTTGTAAGGGAACCACACATATTGATTGAGGCAGGCCAGGTGATATACCTGACCAAAGGACACAACAGCAATGTTTCGTTTCCAGATTTTCTATTCTAAAACTGACAACGTTCCAGAATGTGTGCATTCCAGAATTTAAATACAATACCTTGATAAGACAAGCGTTTTCCTTGATTCATATGTCTTAGTGGATTTACCAAAGACTGTGCTAATAACATATATCCATTGACCAAAATAGCTATATATTAAATAAGCTTATTTTTAAAGCCAGTGCTCACAATCACATGATACGATAGTTGCTAACTCTCGGTCCTCAATGTTTCCTCCTCCATTGTTGAGGTCACAGCTTGCATTCCTTCTCATGGGGTAGCACCTGTATTTACTTTACAGATGCAGTCAGTGGTTAACCTTCCATCGTCTGTCTAAACTATTAAAAGCACAGTTAAAATAATGCTGCCACGTGGCCCAGCAATAAATATCTCATCAAATAACACGTTTACACATTCAGACATCTTCCAGATTCTAATGCGAATGGTGTGTCCATACAGTAAAATTAACATAAAGGATACTTCTCTATTTTGGATTTCACCGGAGGTATTTAACTGCTTAGCAGATGCTTTGGAATTATAAGGGAGGATCTGGGAGCAGGTTCAGCCAGCACCCTCAGAGCGATTTTGTATTTTAAATATTTCATTATACGCATTTCTGCTCTATGCTGCTTGGGACACGCTCCAGCGCGTAGATTACCTCCATGCACCCGTCTGTCATGGGGGTGGCCTGGAGCTGATCCCAAGCAGCAAAGAGCGCAGGGTAGTGAAACACCCCAGACGGGATGCCAATCCACTGGAGCGTTTCAGTGAAGCGACTTAAAAGAAGAGGGAATAAACAACATACTCAGATTTTTAACCGATCGACCCACTGTCAGAGTACATTTTTCAATGAGAACACCCCGGCACGAAAATAAATTACTGTAAGTGTAACGATGCACATGCAACCTATTAATATGTAGTACAGCTATGTTGGTGGCAGAAGACTTTATAGCAGTTGCTTTGGAAGAGTTAAAGAGAAATTCCAAAACATGTAGTTAATTTGAGCGTTGGGGGCATTACGCTCTCGACATAACAAAGCCGTCTGACGCTTAACAGGCAACCCGAGCAGCCGTGGCGGTTCCCATAGCGCCTTAGATAATGTCTCGGCGCTGTCTGATTTATGAAACATGAACGTGATTATTGTGCATTGATACCAGTGATGTTCCTCAGCTTTCCAAGGCTGATTTTTCCCCCGGACTCCCAGGGTGAATGAACTCAGTTGCAATTCCAGTTGTCTGTAATAAACAAACATACAAACAAATGAAATCCCTGCGAAATTAAATACATCGGGCGCCATCTTTAATTGCACCAAAATTCAACAGTATAAATTGATATGTCTTTGTTTTTCATTCTCTTTGATCTGGAATTAAATGCAGATAAAAACATGTAGCTTATTATTATTATTATTGTTATTTTTGTTATTATTATCATTATTATTATTATTATTATTATTATTATTATTATTATTATTATTATGCTGACATTTCACTCTAACTCAACATGATGGAAATGCCACTGGAAACGATTGTTGTCTTTTGGGCGACGTCGGTCCCTACTAGGCTTGGGGTAATTGTCCCTGGCAGATTCGCTCAGGCTCTGTCTCGTCTTCTGGGGGATCGATTATAGGCGACAGCTCTTCACGACTTTCCACACCTGATGTTCAATAGGATCCAAGGGACTTAGGCCGGTCTGGCTTACTCACTTTTCAGTACTTTAATATTATTTGTAATACAGGCACAGTTCTAAAATTTGATGTACTGCAGCTACATTTTTTTTAAGGTGAGTTGAGTTATAATTAGTGTATCAAAATGAAGGTCTTAAACAAATGTTGTGTTTCCAGATTAGGTGTTGTGTTCACATCCCCTTTACGAAAGACTATATTCCACTGAATTTTAAGGCATACATGCCTTGCCACTGAGCTCTTTCATGTATGATCCAGAATAATATCATTAATGACATTTGCCCAGCCAATATGGAACATTCAACTAGTATTAGCCTATGGTTAGTTTTGCAAATACCTTCTTGTAACATTTAGAGAATGTTTTATCCAGGTTATTATGCATTAGAACGTTCCCCAAATGTTTGGGAACTAATAACTCTAACGTTTTATGAATGTTGCTGTAATGTTTAGAGAACCTAACTGAAACATTGTTATAAGGTTCTAAAAGTTTCTGGTATTACAACAGTTAGGGACTGCATAAGAACATAAGAACATAAGAAATGTACAAACGAGAGGAGGCCATTCGGCCCATCAAGCTCGTTTGGGGAGAA
>JAAGVU020000061.1:26978617-26994549 GCA_011763525.2 Mormyrus iriodes | reverse complement strand
ACTGAAGAGTCCCTGATTTTTCCCTAGTTTTCCTGAGGTCACGAGATCTGATGGCTGCTATCAAATATCGTGACCCCCCTGCCGTGGTAAATGTACAGTAATGTCTCAGCTCCTTTTTGTCATGAAACACCGGCAACGTCTGACCCCCTCGATCTTAGCTGGAGCTGCAGTTTAAGCATGGATATAAGAATTGTTCCACAGTAGGGCTAAAGGTGATGGTCATAACTACAGTCAAAACAGTCTTAAAAGAGTAGGGAGATGTGAGCAGATTCCTAACGGTGTTTCATACTGCGATGAACATCTACAGCCATACCAGCGTCAGATAGGATTTTATATTATGCTTTTAACTGAAATATCATAAAATTGCTGATGGAAATTTAATACACCTGATAAAACCCTCATTGGGTTTTAGGGGCTGTCGTCTCTCCAACCTGCATTACTCATAATATAAGCTGTCCTCTTACCCTAGGAAACACAGGTAGTTACGGACTAGTTCTATAGACTGGTAGGTAAATTCAAAGCTATGTAGCAGACCCTTGTTTAAGAACCATTATTTCTGTATTCAGAGGTCTAGGGACTAGTGACAAACAGAAAATTGAATTTCGTAGGTATAACTGGTAATGTTAACTATACAATCACTGGCACTGGTGATTCTGTATCTGAAATACCTACCTACAGTGTGTGTGTATGTGTGTGTGCGTGCGCGTTTTACATAAATGGTAGTTATTATTAAGTGATACATATTCAAAACACTGGATCCAGTATAACTAGTGTGGCATGCAGTAAACTAGCGAAAAGTGATGATTACAGGAAAAGGAACATTTGCAAGCTAATTTGCAAAATAATATTAGATAAAGGCCTGCAGTAGGTCAGATGATTTGCCCTCTGCAGATGTTCACACATCTGTAACAGTTTTCTTTACTCATTGCACTGTGCTCTGTGGGCTGTGCTTTTCCTTTGATTATGCTAAGAGTTACTACGTGCTGAGATTTTATTCGAGAAACTCGAGCAAGCATCATGGTTGATCACTGTTGGCTGTATGATATCTACGGGTCTGTAGATGCTTGCTGAAAAGCATCCTTTGGTGCCCCCTACAGGCCAGAAATTGATTTTTTTTTAAAGCGAAAAAACAGCTACGGCGGATTATGCAAACTTAGATGAAGCGCGGAGATTATGAAAGTTTTTCAGGTTTATGATCTAGTCAAACTATTTCCAACAGAAGGTGGCTGTGTCAGTATTTAGCTGTACCCATGTTGCTATACATTACATGCCAACAATATTACTTTGTCTCTGACTTCTGTGATTTGCTTTTTGCTGGGCCTCTGAAATGTGTGTTTAGGAATCTCTCGCGATGCGACGTATGTATGGGTGAGAAATTGCCTGGTCTACAGGATCAACTGGAGAGTAGAAACACATTTGTTTCCCCTGCATTGTTTAGCCACCTGCCCCTAACCCTTTCCAAACTGAGTTTACTAGGGGCAGTAAAAGAGTAAACGAATGTAGTGCAACTTTAGCTTTTGGTTTACTCTCCCTTGATTTGGCACCGTAGTACTCTGTTTTTACCACTAGAGGAGGACAAACCGCTTCAGTTCCCGGAGCAAAACATGGACGTATTTTTAAATTGTACCGTTTCATAATTTAATTATGAAAATGATCTTCCACCCTTTCTTTATATTTACTATTGAATTAATTAGCACATTGTAGTTTGTGGCTCTATCAGTCAATTGGGCTGATAGCTAATTTCGTTTTAATTTTTAATACACATTAATTGTGGTAATACAATGTAATATATTTTTTGCCTAATTTGAGACTGTTAAGAGCCGCAATAGTGGTTACATGTTGGTGTTGAGGTAGTTCCTAAAGAAACTGCAACAAAATTTCATGATATGGTCTCGCGATCAATGCAAAAATTCCAGGAAGCAATAAAATAAAGGAATCTGACTTGTTTTAACTTTAGCTTCCTTCAGCTATTGTCATCACTTTTCTGCCAACCTTCTGTGCCCTCCTGAAAGACGTTTAAAATTAAATAATTTAAATGAATAAAGTTTCCCCCCCAGATTCATTCTAATTAGGGAAAGATAGTGTTTATGGTGACACTGTTATTTAATTAGACTGCAGCATGTCTTTAATCTAGTTATCTGCATTCTCAGGCTAAATTATGTTAGCTGCCTTAATAGCCCTGAAGGGTGGAGAGCTATCAAACAACTAGGAGGCATTCG
This sequence comes from Mormyrus iriodes, assembly GCA_011763525.2. Classification (NCBI taxonomy): domain Eukaryota; kingdom Metazoa; phylum Chordata; class Actinopteri; order Osteoglossiformes; family Mormyridae; genus Mormyrus; species Mormyrus iriodes. Next base: position 26,992,330 of record JAAGVU020000061.1, on the reverse strand, counting down.
TTACATCATGTTAATGCACGTGCTTTCATGTGGCAGTACATGTTTACTAATGACCTGCATTATCTGAGATGATAATAATAATATTAATAATACACAAAGCTTGCTAAAAGGCTTTCTGTCAACTTTGTGCTAATGGAATCTTTCATTTCCTCAGCTAATGAGACCTGAGTGCCACAGGAACATCATCAAGGTCAAAGTCATCTCCTCTGGCTGAGAACTCTGGGTCATCTCTAGCAGTACCTCCCGGATAATGAACCCCCTGTGGATCTGAGGCCGGCCAAGGGTAATGAACACGAAAATTGCAATCAGGGAGCTTTATTTAAACAGGAATACAGCCCAGCGGTGCGCTTCAAGCTGCTGCCAAGTAGGATTGGTTGAAATGATGGAAAAATAGCTGATCAATTTTTTGAGGATGTATTAAAATTAGATGTGCATAAGTAATGTGCATTTCATTTTACGGTCCCATCCACAACATGTCATCACACATATAGTGGATTAACAAAGGAGTGGACAGAAGCCACTGGGACCACCTCTGCATGTGCAATAACTAGCTACTGGAAAAGAGAGTCCATCAGAATAGTAATATTCTACCTCACAGCTTCTGCTTTACGTTCCCCTTGGTTAGCATTACTTGGGCACTCATGAGGTTTAGTCAGTGGTGGAGGAAGTACTCAGATTACTTAAGTACAAATATACATGCAAAAATATACTCTAGTAAAAGTAAAAGTACTCCAGACATCCCACCTTAAGGATATCGATTTCGGGGAGGCAGATGAAGGGCATCCGGGAGGGTGTGGGTGCTGGCCAATGCTTGCCTGGTATTATGGTAATACCAGTTGGGGTGGCGGAGAGTAAAATTTGCTGACCAGGGCTAGAGAGTGGTGGTAAAATTTAGGATGAGGTTGCAGTTGTAAAGCTCCTTGCCGGCTAAATTCGGTAATCATCGGTGAATAGTGGAATGACAGATTTCTGGGACATTACACGTCTTTTGCGGGTGTCAGGGAGCTGCTGCCAATTTGCGGGAGACTCCTGGAATTTCCGGCTGAGGTGGGATGTCTGAGTGCCCCATCTGCCTTTCTGCTTAAGTAAAAATAAGTTGGTACTTGCATGTAAATATACTTAAAGTATTAAAGAAGAAGTACTTGAGGTTGTGGTCCCTGATGCAACTGTATAACATGGCATTAAGTGTCTACTGTACGTACATTTTGTTAAATACAGGTACTCCTGTTGCAAACACGTGATGTAACACCACAAATCTGTTTTAACGCGATTAATATATTAGTACCCAAGTTCAATGCAGTGCGGAATTGCATTTGTACTTAAGCGATTTTCAGTCTGAAAGAAGAGCACTATGCAAAGTACAACGTGCTGTGGTCTTAATGAGACACACCACTTGCACACAAAACCACCTATCTCACTGAACAATAGTGATGACCGATTCATATTGCTCTTATAAACCAGTTCTTTTTGGTGAACCGGTCTAACATCTAGCCTAAAAGAATCAAAATTTTTGTACATCCACACATTGCACAGGTTAAAGTCTTACACTCTAAAAATCTGAAAATATTTGGAAAATTGTCATATAAAAACACGCAATCTATTTTAATGCTTTTCGTGGACCAGGGGTGTCAAACTCCAGGCCTGGGGGCTGGAGCCCTGTGCAGCTTAGACCAGGGGTGTCAAACCCCAGTCCTGGGGGCTGGAACCCTGTGTGGCTTAGACCAGGGGTGTCAAACCCCAGTCCTGGGGGCCGGAACCCTGTGTGGCTTAGACCAGGGGTGTCAAACCCCAGTCCTGGGGGACGGAGTCCTATGTAGCTTAGACCAGGGGTGTCAACCCCCAGTCCTGGGTGCCGGAGTCCTGTGTAGGTTAGACCAGGGATGTCAAACCCCAGTCCTGGGGGCCGGAGTCCTGTGTAGGTTAGACCAGGGATGTCAAACCCCAGTCCTGGGGGCCAGAGCCCTATGTGGCTTAGTTCCTTCCCTGTTCCACTACAAATAATTCAGCTCAAGAGTTGTGTGGTAATCAGCACAAGGAGTTGAATCAGGTGTGTTAAATGAGGGGAAACCCAAAAACATGCAGGACTCTGGCCCTCCAGGACAGGAGTTTGACACCCCTGTCATAGACTGTAGCCATGTCGCCTTTAGTGCCCCCGCATACCGCAAATCTGTTGTATTTGTGCTGTATTCACTATTCCCGACTCTTGGCAATCGACAAGTTACACGTTCGTGTTGTATTGTAGTACATGATTTTAGTGAATGTGAAGTTTTCCAGGAATGCATTACTCTGTTGTAGCAGGACTGACTAAAAGTTCCAGCATGAAAGTGTTGTACTTTCCAGTCTAAACATTTAGAACATGAAATGCTAGTTAATAATAAGAGCTTCAGAAATACATTCTGTTGTGTTAACTGAAATTAGGTTTACATAACCAGCTACAATTATTAATGCTGATAAGCATATCTTAGCTGAGCAATGCTTTCAGCCACACAGTTTAACAATAATTCTAGCACTAATTTATGTGTGTAGGGCTGTGTGATATGAACATATATATGGTGTGATATAGAAAAATGTCTGTCATTTCATATATCTATTGTTTGATTAGTTGTATCACAAATCACAATCTAATACAGGGCACGGATGCAAGGAGGAAATTTGTATGAAGGCCCCAGGCAGTGACAGATTAATCTGCGGCTGCTTGCGTACTAGGTTACGCGCATGCGTATGCGGTGCAACATTTCACAGTGCTGTCTGATGTTCAACGCACATTTCACGGCATACCTGCAGTTCACGGTTTTCCATATACCCTTTTATATTTTATACATGAATATTTCATATTTTGTTGTATGCTTAATTGAAAATTTGCACGTCTATTCATTGAATTTTCAGAAAATGTGCTCTATCGTAATATGTATTATTATCAGAATATAAGATTTTATCATATCGCAAAACCGTATATGTGTGTGCTATTAAATAAAACTTCCCAGCTAACGGCAACAAGATGCACATTTTAACACCTTATCACAAACATCTGAGCATCACCTCTTGCGATTTCCAGAGCTCCTTTCCACAATGAGTCAAAAGGTACTGTATGTAGCACAAACTGTATAGCAATCCAACTCTCCAACCATGCAAAAAAAAAGTGACACCCAAAGGTTTTCTAAGAGCTGACAGGATTCGAAACCTCTGATGCCTACTCCATGCTTCAAGGCGCTCAATTTCCCTGACATCACCTGATTTAAAAAAAACAGCAATGTGATTGTAAAATGTAATGCAACACTAAGCAGAAATGTAATTGAGTAGAAAGTATAAATATTGGGTGTAAGATGTAGAGTAAAAGTCAAAAGTATCCACAGCTATATAATAGTGAACGTGATAAATGTACTTAAGTGCAATAACACAGTAATTGTGCTTAGTTACTTTCCACCTCAGGGTTTAATGTCTCCTTTGCTTGATTCGCAGTTTAGCTAACATTCTTGTTCGTCTCCTTGGAGAACGCTTTGCTGCATTCATAGAATCATCCAGAAAACGAGCCACAGAACAACTGACATAAACTCCAATTATCCATAATTACTTTACATATATGATGTATGATGATAACTGCTTAAATACACGATGTAGCATCTTTATTGTACATTTATATTTCCATAGTGTATTAGATAAGATATATTTTATTGATCCCAGGGGAAAGTTAGGCATCTTCATTGAAATTCATTGATTGATGACTTATGATTTTTATTTTATGATTTTATTTTAAATTATTAGACACTCTTTCTGGGTTTTCCATACATCTTAATTGCATACTGTCTACAAATTTCACCAGTTTATTAAATGAATTTTAATGTTTGTTGTTTGGAGGTTAGAAAGAGTAATGGCCACAAGACAAAGCCCTGGGGTACTTCACTTGTTAAACTGACCATAGTCATGAGTTGTATCTCTTAAAATTATCTGTTTATTCCTGTATTGTTAAACAATCCTGCACCCAAGTACTTACAGATGCTCTAAGGTTTGTGCTCAGTCATTTATTTAAACATAATCAATATCAATATCTGAATAAATCATCGTATAGACTTTTTTACTGTCCATCTTTGTTACAAGCTCAAAGCAAGCTTTAAATCAAGGTTGAAATTCACTAGCTATTGTTAAATGTCATTCATCCAGTAGTCTATTGGTGCATGCTCAGATTTATGTTATTGATTTTCAGTTGAATAAAGTATATAATTTTAAAATAGTACTTTTGCATTTACAGTTGAAATTGATATTGAAATTAATGAGCTTTTTGACGAACAAATCATGCTGCATGTAGAGAGAATTTCCTTTGTTTCGGAATTAAGAAGAATTAGAAAAGTCATACAGAATAATGTGCCAGATATTTCAGGGTCAAAAATTCTCAGTTTGGCTTTCATGATTTATTAGAAATATTTTTCTAATAAAATGCATTTGTTTTATTTTATTATTTTTCAGGAGGAATGATATTCAAGGACAGCAAAATTTGTGATAAAATTCATTAATGAGTGAACTGCAGATAAAATGCCCATGGTGCACAGTGGCTATTATGCTAATCATTTAATTAATACTGCATGTCTCATTAGTAGATGGAGTAAATGAGTCTTGTGTCAGCAAACCTTAATTACCAGAGAAGAAGCTACGGGCGCTCTCACTGTGAGGGAATTGGCTGGTGTCTCTTTCATCGGCGTCAGCTCCGAGTTAGTGGCACAGAGCTGGGTTTACCCCTGATTTGTGCATGACCCACTGCGAGGTACTGACCTCGGGTACCGGAGGAGTTCAGAGCAAAGCTTTCAGTTTGTTACATGACAAGCTACTTCATTAAACCTATCAGCAAGACCAGGACGATGATGGATTAATAGTTCATTATACGTGCAGGTATTTAAAGCGGGGACCTTTCAATTAGAATTCAAAACGCATCATCTTTAATGGCCTTATCAGTAATTAAAACAGTCTTTGTCAGCCGCCAATTAACCAAGTTTCTGTACTTTAACTGACGAAGGAGATATTGAAAATGCATGTGTTAATACATTTGCAAAATATTTATATTCAGTATGTAAATATTTTATTTAAGCTATAATGTTCTGTCAGCCTTTAAATGCCAATTACTCGTATTATTTTAATCCCAGTAATTAATACATTTATAACGAGCCCACCAATTGCCCATTACAATTGTTCACCTGCTGTGAAATTAATTGTCAGGTTAAATACTTACTACTTGGTAGGTTTGTGCTATGAACAATTCATTCCAGTTGAGTGTTATTTGTATAGTGCATTTTCTATATTGTTTCAAAGAGCTTTACATTATCCCCGCCCAAAGACCCCAGTGAGCACACCAGAGGTGACAGTGACAAGGAAAAACTTGAAGAAACCTTGGGAGGAACCAGACTCAAAGGGGAGCCCATCCTCCAGGGACCATCAGAGGAGGTCAAATGAACAGGATGCCAAAGTCCTAATTTACATTATACAAATTTTAAGAACCTCGATGCGGGGGGCAGGCAGGTGATGGCAGACAGGTGCTGGTGCTGCTTCTGAAGGCAGGACGAACAGTGGTACAGCAGGGAAGGAAGGAGAGACATCACAGGCAGAAGGACGGACCAGAAAGACATCACAGGTAGTGGAGGCGTCACAGGCAGCAGGGAAGGCAGAATATCTTGATTTTTTGGGTCTCCAGGCAGCATACCTCAGGAGGGGCAGGGGAAATAAAAAGTACATGTGTAATAATAGCAGTCCGCAAGTTAAAGATTAAAGATTTGAACTGTTGATATATCAAGTGTGATCTTGCATTAGTTACATTAGTTTTGGCTCCTTGAGGTAGTGCCATTAAATTCACTCGGTGAGGGTGGGGGTCGTATTGCTAATGCATTGTGTTAAATACATCTGTAATAAAAATCTGTAGTAAAGTATAAAAAAACTAATCTTAAACTGCATCTACTGATGCTTTTTGAATGACATAATTAGTATCCTGAGATAGGATTGGTTTGCTTTTGTACGTTTAACAGAACCTTCACTCAGAGTAACTTAGAAAAAAATGTATGAAAGTGTCACGATCCGCCTCCGCCTAGTCCCTGTTTGGCCAACAGAGGTCGCTGGCCATCCCGTAATCACCTTGTTCCTAGCCCTCATGTCTTGACCCTCAACATCTGTCTTTTGTCTGTAAATCCAGTTCAGTGTATATATGTGCTACCCTCACTGTGTTTCCCAACTTGATCATTGTCGATGTCTGTAAAGTCGGCATATGTATATGTACATTGTCGGTATATGTAAAGTTGTATCCCAATAAAATCTGTGTCTGCTCAAAGAGCTGCTGCATCTGGGTAGTCTCTCTCAACATTCATGACAGAATTACTGAGCTTGCTAAACACCCCAGCGGTTTCCCAGAGAGCCTTGGGAGCTATATTGCTCTGCTTGCTCGTTATCTTACGTATCTGAATGTCCCCAGACTCCCTGCTGGGTCCTCTGCTACCCACTCTATGATTAGTCTAGTAACTTAAAGGAGGTAGAGGATCCACACACTCACCTGCCTCGGGTGGCATTCAGCACGGTACAGTGGTTGAAAGGCTGGGTCTTTGGATTGTTGATCCTGAAACCCACGGGAATCTCATGTCTGAACTGATACCCCTGGAGTCAGACACTGAGGAGATGGTGACAACGGGGGACTCCCGAGATAGTTGGGACCTTCTGGCAGTGTCTGACCTGTCTGCCTCCTATCTTTAGGTAGCATCTGACCTGTCCTGCACCGCCTTATAGGTGGAGCCAGCCGCTCCACCTGCCTCTTTCCTGCAGTGAGAGACCGCTCCCCTGCTGCATTCCTGCGACGAGAGGGTCCTCCTCAGCCTTCCTGCATTCCTGCCGCTCACACCCAACCCCAGGGAGGCTGCATCGCTGACAGGCCTTTCAGACCCTGCGCTGCCAGAGCCCCAGGTTTCTGACCCAAGAGAGCCTCTTCGCCGGTGTCCCAGATTCCCAGCCCCGAGAGGGAGGCTCAGTACGCGTCCCGGATTCCAGGCCCCGAGAGGACCACTTCAATGGTGTTCCAGATTCCAAGCCCTGAGAGGACCGTTCTGCCCGTACCCAGTCCCTAGCTCCGAGAGGGCCGCTCCGCCAGTGTTCCGGATTCCTGGCCCCAAGAGGGCTGTTCCGCCCGCCCCTTGCCCCCAGCCCAGAGAAGGCTGCTCCATCTGCGTATGGCTCAGAGAGAGCCGGTTTGCTGGCCCCTGAAGTCCCACCTGCTCTACTGGCTGCTGAAGTCCCGCCCACTCTGCCTGGCCCTGAAGGTCCATCCACAGCATCACAGCGGGCTGACTTCCAACATGCATCATGGATCATCATCAACCCTGGCCCTGGTTTCCAGGTTCCCTGCCCAGGACTTACCTTCCCTATGGGCTGTCTGATAAACTTGGTCTTGCCTTGTGTATTGCTCCACAATGACCGACTGGCTTGCCGGGGCTCCTTGCTGTCTCCCCTGCAGTTTGCTTGGTGCTCCCTAGCATCCCACCGGAGCCTGCCAAGGTCCAGTTCACCACACCTGCAGTCTCGCTGGGGTCCCGTCAAGGTGGGTGCCCTCCTTGTCCCTGGGGGTCTCGCTAGAATCTCCAGATGTCTTGTCGACACCTGCCTCGTCCCTTGGCGCCCTGGCAGAGCATTCTGTTGTCCTGTTGATAAGTGCCTCATTTTCTGGTGTCACATCGACAACAGCCTCATTTCCTGATGTCCGGTTGGCACCCGCATCTCCTGCAGTCCCGCTGTCGCTCGCCATGCTGGCTATCCCACTAATGGTTGCTCTTCCTGGAGCTGGACTCCTCGGCCAATTCTACTGCGCCTGATGCCTCGGCGAGTCTGGTGGAGGAGATCCCAGATGAAGACCCTCCCAAGGACATAGAATGGGATGCCGTGGTCACCTCTCTCAGTTCTGACCCCAGGCTGGTTAGGTACCCCCGTTTGCCCAGGCATGGGATCTCACCCTCACCTCATGTTCCACAGTTCCGGGGCATTTTGAGACCCCGTGGGTGATGGCGGAGGGGACATGAACTGCTCTCCGTGTTCCAAAGGGGACGTTGGGGGTCATAAGTGCCATCCGTGGTTCTCGGACTCTCCCCCATCTGGCACTGTCCCTTTCTCCAGTCAATCAGCAGTTGCCAGGTGGGCCCAACCTGCAGGTCATGCTACCCCCAAGTTCTTGGCTGCTCACCTGGATCTCGAGTTGCCCCTGTTTGTGTGCCTTCTAGTCTGGGTTCCCAGTCCTGGTCCCTGGTTTTTGCCCTCTGGCCATTATTGTGGCTAACATCTTGTGTAGTATGTACTATTTGTCTGTCCTTCTTTTCCTGCGGTCCGTGTTCCCCGTCTCAGCTCCTTAATGTCTGTCCCGTCTGAGGTCCGCCTTCTTGTGCCCTGCCTGTTGGTCTTGATTTCCCTTTGTCTCGGTGTTTTTGTCTGGTCTGTTTAGTTCCTCCCGGTTTCGCTGTTGTCTTGTTTCTTTTCGTCTCACCTGGTGCTGTCTTGCTTCCCTGGTCCTATCTACAGTGTTAGTGTTCATGTCGAGTTTCCCTGATTCCTTATCTTGTGTGTTCTGTCTGGGTCATGGTAATGCCTCCTGTGCCTAGAGGGCACGCTTTGGGAGGGGAGGGTTCATTGGGAGGCAATCACCTTCTTCCACGCTCTTATATCTTGAACCTCCAAACCTGTCTCTTGTCTGTAACTCCTGTTCAATGTATATATGTGCCTGTCCTCACTGTGTTCACCACCTAGGTCATTTGTGGCTATATGTAAAGTCCGGTGTGCCTCCCAATGAAGTCCACGTCTGCTCAAAGAGCTGCTGCATCTGGCTCGTCTCTCTCTCGATGTTAATGTCAGAAATGGCCGTGGGTCGGGAATTTATTGACATAGGGAATTGGCAGCAGTGCATGGGACCAAATGGGGACAGAGTTTTATGACCCGAAAAAGAGAAACAAGGAGGAGAAACAAGAGGAACACTTGGCATTTGAAATAATATGGGCAAAACGGAATCCAGCAATATGTACAAATCTATAATAAGGGACAGGTGGCATACATCCATCCCAGTTATGCGAATTACATGACTGTCCCTCTATGGACAGGCAGAGACATAACTGTCTAAAGCCAGAACTCCTATTGGACCATTACATGTGAAGATTGTTATTACACCCAAATAGCTTGCCCGTGACTTGAATTATATCCTTGCTTGAACCAGTTTTTTCTTTGCTCTCCATGCTTGTTTTGTTAGCCATGTGTCAAAAATAGGATGCAGGAACCTTTGTCCTTAACTGATTAGGGTTGTTACTTTCTGACCCCATTAAATTACACTCAGTCCAATAAAGCAAAGATGGCTTATCTTTCCCTTTCTGTATATCAAGTAAAGATGGAAACTTGCTTAAAAGACACTATGATAATAGTGAGGTGCCTAGATAACTGCCTCCAATGACATTTATTGAAGAGATTTCCCTGTATTCTGGCCCAGAGGTCATAAACCTGTAAATACTGTAAAGACCTGTAAAAATATTATATTTCATAAATCCTTTGAGTGTCCCACTGACAGAGACAAAAGTGAAGACCATCCATGTACACCATGATGGACAGTTTTTATATGCCATGTACCATGCTGCGTACCAGGAGGATCGGGGCACAGTCAGTGCTCACAGAAAGCCTTGGGAGGCTTGCTTAATTCAGTAAAAATAATGCAAATTTATTAGTTTCATAACAAAAGTCATTCCTTTATTCATTTGTTTACAAAATATATATTACACTAGAAACAACCAGTAGTTTTAAGTAAAGCATTCAAGTAGCGATAAATTGAAACCCAAATTATAGATCTAAAAGGGCTGTTCTGAGTTAAAAAGTTCATTGACAAGCAGTCTCATTGGGGGCTTTTTAATTAGTAACACCTTTGCAATAACATAAAACACCAAACATTTGTGTTTAGTATCCCTTTGGGATCATGTGACTACTATTGCTAATTGCTATTATTAGCCATTTTGCAGGAACGGAACTGAATGAGTCAGTTGAAAAAATGATGATACTACTAATAAAAAGAAAATGTCTGTGCAAATGTTAAACATTTCTCGTTAATGGACTTTTATTATGAAACCAATAAATGTGCAACATTTTTACTGAATTAAGTGTCTGAAGACTTCCCGTGAGTACTGTATTTATTTTGAAATGCAAGAGACTGTCCCCCCACAGTAAATGTGAAGATGGAATTTCATTTTCCTGCAGGCATGCTAATAGAATTAATTGCCTTTTACTTAGCTTAATATCTGAAAAGCACCTTAGGATTCATATTAATTTTGTGATTGGGATCACAGTATATATTGTCATACAGTTAAACTATTTTTTCCCCATTCCATTGTAAATTAATTTAAGTTTTGTTTTTGTACTACTATATTGAAAATGAATGAATTCTCCCCGAAGTTCAGGTTTCCCACACATTTTTTGGAAATATATTGTTATCCTAACTCAGATGTATTTAAAAACATACTTGACTATTTTGATATTTTCCTATTTCAATAGCACAAACACTTACTGGTGCTGAATATACCAAAAGATTTAATTATTAAATATTGCATTTATATCGTATCCATGAAGTTTATTTGGCACACGTTTCTGTACTCCTGTCCCCTGCTGTAAGATACTTAAAATTCATTAATACATATATATCTGCAGTATAGAAAATGGATGGATGGATAGTAGGCAATGGTATAATATTCTTAGCTGCGTATGTTAAAAGGAAAACATTACGTGCAAAAAACACATTTTATAAATGTTCTATTTAGGAAACAACACAGAAGGAGTTTATAGCAAATGGATGATTTTACCCTGGTACATCGTTAGATCTCTCTGGAATCGTAATTTAGCAGTAATACACTGTCAGTGAAAGCACAATTCCAGTAACCGTTACAAAATTAACTTAATCTTCTTTTTTCTTTGTTGTCTGGTCCTATGTATTATCCATTGCAATACTGCAGTGTCAATAATAATGTGTGTAAAAGACAAATGCAGACTTTAATTCAGTGGCCATATTTTTTATGGAAATTTGAATAGGGATGGCTGTGCCCTTTGTGATAGCCCCCAAAAGTGATATTCTCTATTTTGAGAGAGAGAGAATTATGGGGCCCGTTTTCTCCCAACTATATTTCATTAGTCCCCACAGAATTACATAAAATTCTCAAAATGGCGACAGACAGTAAAAAATGACAAATAAGGTATTTGCCCAGAAATGTTTATAACTTCAACTCATACTTAGTTTGGATTTTTTTTATCACTTTATAGAAGGAGAGCATAGAAAAATGGCTGCCAGTGTGTTGCTCGTGAGCCACTAGTAGCTTGTCGGGAGCCAATGAGTAGTCAGGTCAAGAGGGTCTTTACTGCTATACCATCTATATACAATCCACAGCATACAGTGGCACGAAATAACGTTCCCCAGGTTTCAGTATATACACATGAAGTGCAGAGAATGTAAACCAGACAAGTGTAACACATGAGGGAGAGGGGATAAGGAGACTAATAGCTAATGAATGATAAAGAATATGCATACACTGACTGGCAGGGGTGCTAGGGGTACCCACGCAATATAACAGATACAGTGGCGACACTAGAAATAATAAATACAGCAGATGTAACAATACGGCAGATTTAACACAGATGTAGGAAAAGGTGCAGTGTTGGGCAGTGTCCACTGGATAAAACCCCCCTAACACCTCTTAAAAATAAAAACAATTAGGCCTATGTTAATTAATTTTTTTTCTGCTTATATACATGTGCATTGGAGCACCGCAGGAAATTTCACTGTGACATCATCCAAGACAATGTAAAATTAACTGTAGGCACCCTTAGAAGTACTCTGTCACTCTGAAGTGTCGGCAAAGAAAAGCTACGCCATATGGGGGGGGGAGGGAAAAGGTGTCAAGGAAGCTGTTAGGTTAGCATGGTGTGACAAAGTGGGCAGTCACACAATTATTCTATTTAATCAAGATTAATTGCACAACTTGTAAGTGAAGTGGGCCGTCAAACGATTATTATGTTTAATCGTGTTTATTCGCACACCTTATATATGATGTGGGCTGGCAAAGTCATTTTTTTTAAATTGCGATTAATCGCATGTTTGCTATTGTAATAGTCCAAATAGCAGCAACAAACAGTGCTCTTTCACAGACCACCACTGCAAAACAGAAGACAGTGACTTCTTCTTTCAGTATTCTTGAGGTAAACAATATATAATTTTTCTTGCACATGTATGTTAAATGTCAGTAGATGAGTATTGTTCGGCATTGTTAAATGCATTAGGTGTGAAGTCTGAAGGTTTACCCAAACCAAACAAAGACAAAATGACGATGTGCTGCAGAATGGACGTGAAAGGAAAATTAATCCAGTCTGCAAGTTTTATCTTCGACTACTTAAAAGAAATAATAGTCATAGACAACTTTTAACATCGCCAGCATCCCCCCGGTAGTTTTCTGCATCAAAGCAGAATATAGCACGTCGTCAATAAACTGTCTCAAGGAACTGAATATAAAGGAACTATTGCCTTTTATATTATATAGAGACAATAAAGTTTTTAATTCGCTTCTTCTGAAACCTTTAACGGATCATAAAAGGACAATGAATGCTGCTTGTTTTACGTCTTCAAGGTGAACATGCATTAAGAACATAAGATTTGTAATTTGTCATTACAGTAATCAGATGAAGTGCCTTGATATCGCTCAACTTCTCCTATAGCTATTTGAGCAGATAATCTTCTATATTAGTAAATTAGGCCAACCAATTGTAAAGTCTCAGTTTTAATTTGAAATAAATCTTAAGCAAAACGTCTCACTCACCGTCCTGACTAGGATTAGTGGTTTGCTGGAAAGTATATCTTAATGATCAATATTACAGTCCTCGTTTTGTTTGTGGGCATTATAAACAGCAAATCAATTCTGATCTCTCTACTAAGGTAGTTAGGTGTATGTATTAAAGGTAAACAGCGCCATCTACAGTTTTAAACACTCGGCATCTCACTAGATGCTGTGCAACCGGGAAATAAATGGGCAATTTGGCACCCACCCACACCAAGAGTTCTCTTCCTAATATATATTGAAAAGTAATATTATGAATTAATTTGGTTAATTAGTCAATTACCATTACTGCAAATTATATTACTGGAAATTACAGGCAGATATTTTAATTTTCATTTCTTCTCCAAAGGAAAAACTGCAAAGTCCTTGGGTGGTCAAACTAAACAGTAATGTGTGTATTTTTTCCTCATAAGTTCAAGAACCTTCAGCCTTGGGTCTTAGTTAAGGTCACTCCCCCTTTACAAACAGATATTTTGTTTAGTAGATTTCTTCCACACAAACACTTGTACACAATAGCTTCATAGTACTATTATTATGCATCACAGCTGTTATGGATACCAAAAGAAAAAAAAAAACTACAGTTCAATTCACATTAACAATACAGTAATCCCTCGCTGTATCGCGCTTTGACATTCGCGGCTTCACCGTATCGCAGATTTTATATCCAAGCATATCTAAATATATATCGCGGATTTTTCGCCGGTTCGCGGATTTCTGCGGATGATGGGTCTTTTTATTACTGGTACACGCTTCCTCAGTTGGTTTGCCCTGTTGTTTTCACCGAACGAAATCAGCTGAGAATGTAAACATTACCAGAATGCAAATGGCGCATGACTGCAGTGTTCATATTTTAGAAATATGA
>JAAGVU020000061.1:26925830-26950459 GCA_011763525.2 Mormyrus iriodes | reverse complement strand
CCCTGCAGAGGTAACTCATTTCTGCCACTTTTAACCGCGACCTAATTCTATAAGTCACTACCCAAAGCTCATGACCGGGTAGGAACATAGATTGACTGATAAATCGAAAGCTTTGCCTTCCAGTTTAGCTCTCTCTTCACCACGACATAATGGAACAGCATCTGCATTACCACTGATGCTGCACCAATCCATCTGTCGATCTCTCGCTCCCTTCCTCCCTCACTCATGAATAAGGCCCAAAGGTACTTAAACTCCTCCACTTGCGGCAGTAACCTATCCCTCACCAGGAGATGCCAATCCACTTTTTTCTGGTTGAGAACCATGGCCTCAGACTTGGAATTGTTGATCCTCATCTCAGCCACCTCACACTCAGTGGCAAACCATTCCAGTGCATGCTGCAGGTCACCAACCGGCTGATGACACCAACAAGACCACGTCATCTGCAAAAAGCAAAGGTGCCATCCTGAGGCCCCCCTTCCAGACCTCCTCGACTCCGTGACTAGAAATTCTGGACAGCTAGAAATTCTGTCTATAAAAGTCAAGAACAAAAGGGCAGCCCTGGCGGAGTTCAACACCCACTGGGATCGAGTCTGAGTTACTGCTGGCAGTGCGAACCAAGCTCTCGCTCCTTTTGTACAGGGACCTGATGGCCCACAACATATCCCATACATAGATCCCATATCCCATACTCCTGAAGCACCCCCACAGAACCCCCTGAGGGACACGATCCTGTACCTTTTCCAAGTCAACAAAACACATGTAGACTGGTTGGGCAAACTCACATGAACCCTGCAATATCTCTGTGAGGGTGAAGACCTGGTTCAGTGTTCTGCGTCCAGGATGGAATCTGCCTTGTTCCCCCTGGATCCGAGGTTTGACCAATGTGCAGACTCTCCTCTCCAGTACCCCGGCATAGACCCTACCAGGGAGGCTGAGGAATGTGATCCCCCTGAAGCTGGGACACATCCTCCAGTCTCCAACGTCCACACAGTGTTGACAAGGTGTGTCAGCCAAGACAGTTCAACAACATCAAGAGCTTTCAAGAACTCGGGCGAATCTCTTCCACCCCCGGAGCCTTTCCACCAAAGAGTTTTTTGACTACTTCAGTGACCACAGCCCTAGAGATGGACAAGTTCCCCTTTGAGTCTTCCAGCTCTATTTCTTCCAAGGAAGGTTTATCAGTGAGAAAATCATCGAAAAATTCTTTTCACCACCTGACTATATCCCCTGTCGAGGTCAACAGTTCTGTATCCCTGCTGTAAACAGCATGGGTAAAGCCCTACTTTCTCCCTCTGAGGTGCCTGACAGTTTGCCAGAACCTTTTCGAGGCCGACCGAAGGTCCTTCTCCACAGGCTCACCGAACTGCCCCCACACCCCAGTTTTTGTTTCAGCAACTGCCAAAGCCACTTTCTGCTTGGCTTGCTGGTACCCGTCAGCTGCTTCTGGAGTTCCACAAGCTAACCAAGCTCAGAAGGCCTTCTTCTTCAGCCTGATGCTCCCTTTACTACTGGTGCTCACCACCGGGTTTGGTTAATGGATTGCCACCAGGCACCAACAACCTTACGACCACAGCTAGGCAATGCTGCCACAGAACTTAGCCCATTCAGGGTCAATGTCTCCTGACTCCCTTGGGATGCAAGAGAAATTCTGGGAGTTGTGAGTTAAAGATCTCATGGATAGGGGCCTCTGCCAGATACTCCCAACAAACCCTCACTATATGTTTTGGTCTCGCATCTTCTGCCACCATCAGATCCAAATCACCACCAGGTGATGATCAGTTGACAGCTCAGCTCCTTTCTTCACCTGAGTGTCTAAAACATGTGGATGCAGATCCGATGATGCAATTACAACCAGAAGGGCTTTTCCGTATTTTTAATCATCGTGGGGATCAATTTGAACCACACTTAGTCTAGCAGCTCACCTAGAACCAATTTGCCTGGGGAGACCATACCAGGGGCAACTGACCCCCACAAAATAGCTCCTAGGAAAAAGCTGGATGCTTCTGGGGCAATGGAGGGATGAAAGATCTTAGACTGAAGGGCTGATGATGTACTCCTCCATGGCATTAGATTCAAGTATAGGCAATGAGTAAATTAGTCTCTGACTTTCTGTGTTTCCAGGAAAGAGATAAATAGCACAGTCACAGAAACAATGTGTAGGACGTGAACCTGCCCAGAATTTACTAAATACCTCTCTGAGATCCTTCCACTGTGGGGAAGCTGGTTCCATTAGGATCTCCTTTTACAGTAATAGACCACATCGCTAGGAGTATACGTTAATTTTGGTAGTTTCTTCCTCAGGCTAAAAATCTCCGCCAAAGTCCATAATATGCGAGAGTCATGTGAGTGGAGCCAGGGAAGGCCTAAAACTAGATGGTTGAAGAGATTGGATAACCATGAACTGACTTTTGTCAATATGGGATTCTCCCTCCTTCATTCTGACAGAAGCTGTGATACAACTTTTCCTGGCCCAGTGGGTTTCCCAGCTAAAGCTTGAACAGTGACAGGAGTCAAGTAAATCTTAGTCAGCATTCTCCACTCATGTGCAAGGATGACAAGGGTATAGCTGTTTGAGGGAAGGTATCATGTCTACCACTACTAAATTCTTCGTTCTCTTTATAAATTGTCAGTTATTACTGATAAGGCAATCACTGATTCGAAATCCATAGCAACAGCACAACAAACCTTCTTGAAGATGTCCAGTACATTCCCATAACATGCTATTACTAAGCCCTTTTGATTACAATTGTTTTCGACAGTTGGTGTGAGTAATTATACTGAATGAAAACAATCCATAGATTCTACATAAATCTGTTCCCATCACAGGTGTCCAGTCTGCCCAATAGAGCGGTAGCCCAAGCTGGGCAGACCCTGACCGTAAAAAGGAATTATAAATGAGTTTTCTGACTGCTTCATTAGAAATTAAATTGAAATTGCAGAACCGTTCTGGGTTCCCATGAAACCTACCTGGAACTGTTTCCCTGGTTGGCGTTTGATAGAAAAATCCCTCACTGCCTTTAGTACCTTGGGGTTCAGGAGCTGAAACTGGCTTATCTAAGTTGCTGTTTCTATTGTTCCCATTCCACTGGGTCAATAGTTGGCTCATTATTCTGTCATATAGGATCTGGATAATCAGAACAGCAATCTTTATTTTTTACAGGATCAATGAACAATAACGAATCTCTGAGTGTACTTACCTTAATTATGAATAGGGAAAGATGAACCCACTTGTAGGAGCGAACAGGATAACCAAATAATCCATGATATACTATCGATTCTGTTATAGGTTAAGTGCCACTATTTGCTACACAGCTGGCTGCAATACTGGGCAACTTACAGAAGGTGTTAACTGTTTAAGTAGCCAGACAGATTGATTACTGTGAGTCATTACTTGCTTAAGTCTGGGCGGGGTGACCAGTCTTCTCTGGTTGCTCATGGCTGACAAAAGAGTTATTGCTTTGCACATAAAAATGCTTCTATAAAACATTTATAAAGGTACCGGCTCCAAAAGAAGGAACATAAACATTTCAGCTGATGTATTTTCTCACAAAAAGCTCTTTAGCAAACCAATAAGTGTTCTCATTAGCTCCTTACTGATATGATCAGGAGAATATTTTCTCTTTCAGATTAAAATCACTGAAATAAGTGCTGCAGGTGCTCTTCTGCTAACCGAACTGCCTTGTGCAACCATGTCATCATGCCATAGAAACCGCACGTGAGCCCCCTGTCAGCTGCGATGCCCTGCGGCCCCTGAGCATGAGGAGAGAGGAATACGACAGCAGAAAACCAGAGGAAGCCTCTGCCCGATAACCTGGCCGCACAAAAGTCCGCAAAGCCTCGCTGCAGCCACCCGTGCCACTGTGTCGGCCGCTTCAGCAGCGCCACCTGGAACCATGCGGGCAGAAGAAGCCACAACCACATCAGCTGGTGAATTAGCAGGTGGCTGTATCTCAAGTTCTTATACGGATCCGAGTATACACAATTCACTTCAGATAAGCGATATTATCATTCTCAGATCAAGCCATCTACAGCTGTTCTGCAATACCAGCAAGGCCTAAACGTATAGGTGCAGCGCCATGCTTCATACAAACTTTTATAATGACAGTGAAGCTGAAAAATGAGAAATGGGAACTGTTGTCCATGAATGTAGTTTGTGGCCTTATTTTTACTGAGGTTACAGCAGACTAGAGAGCAACATAATGTGTATTACACCCTGAGAGTCATTTTAGGTCTGAAGTCTTATGTCAGGTTTTTGCAGTTATGAAATTCAACTAATAATAGCATACCACACACTCTCTCTCTCTCTTTCTTTCTCCCTAGTGAAACCAACATTGCTTATGTTTAATAGCTTTCAGATATACAAATATTTTTTACTCACTTTTACAGTTATGGCAGCAACTCTGGAAGGCACCCCACCCCCTCATAGCTGCTGCTGTTTCTAAATCAGTTTTTAAATCAACACGTGAAATGGGTGAACATTTCCAGGAATAAAAATAGATAATGAGTTCAATTACATGAAGAATTCTGTGTTCAGAGTGCATGAAAATTCATTTGAATACGAAGAATGTGAATTAATAGTATGATTAAATATTATGATTGATTCAATAAAATCATCATGCTCATGACCATTAGCTATTATTTCGATGGTCTGCAGTGTGGTACCGAATAAAGTTTGTTGGATATCTGTGCCAGGTGTGGTTTTCCATGTGAACACCAAGCTTCTCAAATCTTCATCCTCTGCCTTGACTATGCGGCAGTATTGATATCCTATTCCTTACTTAAGCCATTTCGCATAGCTGTAATATCCATTCACATGCAAAAATTGCACTTCGCATAATAGGTCATGGAATGAATTAATGCAGGGCTGGCTCCCCCTGGAGGCCAATCGAGTACACTACAATTTCTAAAAGAATCCAAACTCACTGGTGGTTACACAATTCTTCATTGGCTCATCAGACCAGGCATGTAGCCACGTTGTAAAATTTCAGGTTTGAAAAATTTGCCGGACACCCCTCGAAAATTCATTTCTGGCTACAGGCCTGCATTAAACCACCATTCACAGAGAGATCTGAACAGTCTATCCTTTATTTTTTTTATAATCATAGAAATGTAATGTACTACCCATCATGTTTTCTTACAGAGGAACATCATGTGCATTGGAAACATTAAAAATGGTTTCAGCAACAGGTATGTATCTGCAACATCATGTAAGTCACCATATAGACCAGACCCTATAGGTTACATTTAATCAAAATCCAATAGATGTTTAATTCATCAAATAAAAAAATAAACATCTAATTCCCAGCATCCTTCTCAGTTGACAGTGATAGTAGATGTCACAGACGTAAAGCTGTAGGTTACTGTGTTGTACGAGAGGCAGGTTAGTGTCCCACCATCGGACGCAGTCACTGGGGTGAGGGAGAGGAGGTCGCCCTGCTGTACCAGCTCTCCCAGGAGCCAGGTGTAGCTACACGCCGGGTGACACTCGGCCACACACTTTAGAGTCACCCATGATCCCAGAGCTACAGACATTTCTGAGCCAATTGGACCTCCGCCGACCTCTACTATGGTTGCCTTCAGGGGCCCATCTAAAACAAAAACAACCAGACAGCAATGTCAACATGGAACAACACAGAACTGTTAGCAGTTAGCTGCCATACTGGGTTGCTATGGTGACCACCAAAATGGTGGGCGCATGGGTAAAATTCGACATTTTACACTCACAGTTGACAACCATGTGATATTCCAGGCTCTGTGTCACCGTGGTTCCCTCGATGACATTGCACTGGTAGACACCTCCGTCAGATCGTAGCAGTGGAGAGAAGGACAGTGTGGTGTTGCTTGTAGACAGGCTGATCCTGTCACTGAGCATCACAGGGTGGTTGTTCATGTACCACTGAATAGATGCAGCAGGACCAGCACCGACACAATTCAGAGAGAAAGGCCTATCATCGGTGGGTGGCAAGACAGAAGCTGGCTGTACTGAGATTGGATCTGGTGGACAATTGAGAGACATTTCACTTTAAAGCCTTACCGTTTCAGGGACAGTCAGAGAAGTCAGATGATTTTATTATGAAAAGTACTAGTCGGAATCACTTTTACATTTAAGGCAAAGATGAATGTTAAAGGTTAGATAATAAAACACATCAATACATTTTCAATATCACAAAGGTGAGAAACTCTTTTTCCTAAACTATCGGTAAAGTTGAACTTCTCTGGAAAAAAATGCAGGAGTTGCTTTACAATGTAGCTAAAGTATTTTTTCGGCAGTAAAACAAAAAAAACTTACAGTAAATATAAATTGATTATTAAATTTTAAGTAATCATTATTTAAGAACCATCCTTCCTGATTTTCATTGCAGATCAACAATGAAGCGTCATTTATTTCAGAAAAAGTAAGAAAGGGGCACCCAAATTCTCGCTACACATGAGGTGTGTAGGTGCGGATTAGGAGACAGGGTGGCGCTGTCTCTTATATTTTATACTGTCTCAGTTTGCACATCCCGCAGTGTTACCTCATCTCCATACTGCAATAGGTATTTATTATACATTATCACTTTCTTATTCTTGTATTGCATTGTCTCGTCTTGCTTGTCTTGCACTGTCCCTCTGTCCAATATTGCAAAGCTGTTTGTCCTAGCCCCCCCATGCCACCATTTCACTGTGTTCCCTGAATACGTGGGACAATAAAAAGTTGAAACATAAGATAATCTCTGGCCTCATTACACAGTGTGATACATCATATCTCTTATTCTGTTGTGTGATTACTTTGACATCTATGATTTTATTTTTTTTTTAACTCTACAGTGTTCTTACCCGAGTGTGGATTTTGAACTCTGAGGAGGAGTTAACGAAATGAATTAGTCATAGTTCATTCTTACTCCACAATTTACCAACCTGTTAGGGGGATGGTCTTTTTGACTGTGACCGAGACTCTGGACAGGGTGTTCTCTGCATTGCATGTCAGAGTTTGAGAGTTTTCTGTTGCTTCGATAGTTAAGATAAGCTTATCCCCATAGTATGTTTTCCCATAGACGGTCCAGCTGAAGCTGCAGGTTGGGATGCAGTAGGACAAACACAGGAAAGTATAGGTGGTTCCAGGTTTCACGGCATTGGGTCCCACTATCTCTGTGTTTGATGGTCCATCTGCAAGATAAAATGTATTATTACTGTGTAATCACTACTGTTTAATCCAGGGATGGGCAATCTTATCCATAAAGAGCCGGTGAGTTCCCTACTTAGATTATTAATTAGTGGACTGATCGGCTGAACAGTTTGCACACCTGGGTTTGAACAGCTGACCTTTAGGTTATTCTAAAAACCTGCATACACATTGGCCCTTTGCGGATAAGACTGCCCACCCCAGTTTAATCCATCCTATTTTTTTACCACTTATCCAGTACAAAGTCGTTAGGGGTAAGGGGTAGTGGCAGCTGACCACCAAAATCAGTGTTTCCCAATCCGGTCCTCAGGGGGGATATTTGGAAGGGAGCAAAAATGTGGACTGTCTGGCAGGGAACTCGGAGGAAGCAAAAATGTGGATCAGCTGTGGGTCCCTGTGGACCGGATTGGGAAACACTAACCTAAATGCATGTATTTGCACTGTGGGATGAAACCTGTGCAACATTGGGAGTAAGTGAAAGGAAAAACACAGGCTTGTTAACAGGAATTATTGTGCTGCAGTCGGTCATAAGTTACCTACCTGCTACTTGGATGGTCTTCACCGTTTCAGTAAAGAGCATGGATATGACATTCCATGCTTTGCAAACGAGCTGCACGGTAAGCATCCACTGCTGCGCAGTGATTTCTATCTCACTGCTCGGCTCGCTTTGCTCACTGCCGTCTATGTTCCAGTAGTACTGGCAGTCTGGGTGACAGGCAGCTGAGCAGGAAAACATAGATGATGTTCCGGCTACCATCATTTCCGCCCCAGCGATTTTCACATCTGAAGGTCCCTCTAGGAAAAGAGAAAGACGTGGTTATCATGAAGCACATATGGTTTGTTAATGCGGAGTCTTCCTTCAATCTGTCTTGTTAATTTCACTCCTTTGACCTCAATAAATATGATCACAATTTGCATATTTCAGCAAGTAGTGATAACTAATATGGTTCATTGTTGTTCCAGCTGTGAAAATGGGCTTATCAGACTATTAGCTACCTACCTGTCACTATCAGACTCCTTGTGACTGTAGCAGACTGCCCAGAGACTGTATTCTTTGCCTCACACGTGAGCACTTCAGAGCTGACCAGCTGTTTGAGAAAGATGTCTAGTTCTGCTCCTTGTATTGTTTTCCCATCTGACTTCCAGGTATAGCTACATGAAGGGTAACAGTCGGCTGTACACGAGAATCCATACGGAACTCCAACCGTGACTACACCTGGTCCAGATATTAGCACATTCGTTGGTCCAGCTAGAAGAAACAAGAGAACACTGTAATTGAGGGCTCCTGAACAGAAAATCTGATTTGTCTGTTGTTTAATTCACTCAGGCACAGAAAAAAGTATTAATGATATAGTTTTTACACAATTATATAACCAGTTAAAATTAACACTGTAAAAAAACGTATACTCTATGCAATTTTTAACTATTGCATTTGTAAACAATAATTATGAATCAATGCAAGAATATTAAATGTATACAATTTTAAATGAAATTAAATTGAAATTTAAATTCTTATTTTAAGACCTTAACTATTTAATATATTTAAACACTGTCACAGAAAATATTTTTACATTTCTGAGATATACTAAATTATTAATGTGGGTCTTAGATCTATTCCAGCAACAACTGCAATCTCATTTAAAATGTGTAGCTCTGTGATCACAGCTAGCCTGTATATTCACTCGAGAAACTTCACCTTCAGGTGGATACAATACATATAGAAACTGGCTATGACCATCGTTCCATTTGCTTTTAAAACACTCACATGCTCTTGTGTCATCGGAGGCAACGTCATGGTCTTCTTTAGCCCTGGTTGAGTCTGAATAGGAACCCAGGCAGTGGGGAGATTGATTGCTATGTGAAAATGCCATTGCTAGGTTGCATGCATTCCTATATTTCAGTTGTTATATCATTCGGGTGAGTTCAGTTTACCTGCCAGGATGGTGAGCAGTAGAAGCACAGAGTTTCTGTTCATCATTGTGATGAAAATGAGCAAAATCAGCTCTCAAGCCCCACAGACAGACCTTCTCCTATTATAGTCCAGTGGCAAATGCTTTTTATCAAGGCCCCTACAAAAAGGACGCTCCCATTCCCCCCCCTTTTGCATTCGGCAACTACATCTCTTACATCATTTCACAGACGTGAATCGTGACCTCACAATCATGTGTGTTTGCATCGCCCTGTTTTTTTGTTTTGGTGTGGTTGGCCGAGCTGAAAGTAGGTAAGGCGTTCAGGGAGAATTCCTTTGTCCCATGTTTACCGAACTGTGAAAAATTACAGCACACAGATCAAACAAACCGATACATCTAAAGAGAGAGGAGCAGGTCAAAGGCTGCACTAATGTTTAAGGTGGAATGGGCCTCACTTTAAATACCAATTTCTTATATTTTCTAATTTAATATACCCAATAAAACAACGCTGTAAACTAATGTGCATTTTTCATCATAAAACACTTGCCTGTCTTCAACTTGAGACCTGTTTAATCATTCAGTGAAGGACAAGTGGACATGCAACATGTTTCCCGACATTTTTGTCAGGACAAATGTCTTGAAGGTGATGACAATCAATCATTAGTTGCTAACGCCAGTTTACAGGCAATTACTAATATTTACAGAATAATGGTCTGTGTCTTACATATATGTTAGGCTGTCAGTAAATTTACCAACAGCAGGAAACATTAGTCAGAGGAAAGTATACCAAAAAATAAACGTCTTAATTAAAAACCGTATTTTGTCTGTACATTGGCATGCAAAAAATATGCATTCAAAAGATGAAATATTCTTAAACAGTTTTTAAGCTAGATCAGTGTATTATTTTAGTTTTGTACAATTTTAGAGTGGAAAAAAAAATGAAAGGAGCACCATGCAAAAGTTTGGGCTCCCCAAGAGATTTGAGCTCTCAGATAACCTACCAAGTTCTCAGACCTTAATTAGCTCATTAGGGCTATGGCTTGTTCACAGTCATCATTAGGAAAGGCCAGGTGACGCAAATTTGAAAGCTTTATAAATACTCTGATATCTCAAACCTGGTCTCAACAGTCAGCAGCCATGGACTACTCTGAGTAGCTACCTAGCACTCTGAAAATTTAAATAATTGGTTTCCACAAAGCAGGAGATATATAAGAAGATAGCAAAGCGTTTTAGTTAGCCGTTTCCTACGTTCATAATGTAATTAACAGGAATGTTGGGAGTTGATGTCTGGAAGACCAAGAGAACTTTCAGAGAGAACTGCTCTTAAGATTGCTAGAAAGACAAATCCATGCTGTTGTTTGACCTCAAAAGACCTTCAGGAGGATTTAGCGGACTCAGTAATGGTGGTGCGACACCTGCAGAAATATGACCTTCAGGGAAAAGTCATCAGAAAAGAACCTTTCCTGCAGTCTAATCACAAAATTCAGTCAGAAGTTTGCAGATTAACATCTAAAGTAACTAACTGATGCATTTTAGAAACAAGTACAGTAGACTAACGAAGTTAAAATATAGTGTTGCAGCCACAATGAGCCACGGTATTTTTGGAGGAAAAAAAAGGGAAGAGAATTTCATGAAAATAACTAACATCTCTCCAACTGTGAAACATAGGGGTTTTTTGATCAAGTGCAGGATTTGTGCTGCAGCCAGTGGCACAGGGAACATTTCCCCGGATAGAGGGAAGATGTTTTCTATAACAGGATAATGATCCTAAACACACCTCAAAATCCATAATGAACCTAAAGAGACAGAAGCTGAATGTTTCAGCATGGCCCTCACAGTCTCCCATCCTAAACATGATTGAAAATCTCAGGATAGATCTCAAAAAAGCAGTACGTGCAATATGGGCCAAGAATCTCACAGAATGAAAACTTCTCTCAGGGAAGAATGGTTTAAAATGCACCCCCCCCAAAAAAAAAAAAAAAAAGAACTGAAAGACTCTTAGTTGGCTACAAAAACAGCCTGTGCTACTTTCCAAAGGGGCTGTTACTAAGTACTGACCCTGCAGGGGGCCCAAGCCTTTGCTTTGGGTCATTTTCATTTTTTGTTATTTTGAAACTGTAAGAGGAGGAAATAAAAAGTAATTTTGCTGAATATCTCAGAAATGTGTTATCTTTAACTTTGTCTTTTGGAAATTGGGCCATTTGCTTAGCTATTCACAGTAACAGAAACCTTGACCAGGGGTGTCCAAACTTTTGCATGCCGCAGTAACTGTATCGCATAACCTATTAAGTATTTGTTATGGGCGTTTAGGATTTGTTACACCCTCAATATAACGGCGCACGTTATCAAATCAATACGTTTCCAATAAAAAAAAAACTATTCTAACGATTCATCTAACCATTAGTTTATGTAATTAATTAGAAATCATGTTAGATTTATAAAATTTCAATGTTCTACCGTTAAGTGTTTTAAAGCAGAATTTGAATACTCATACCAAGAAAATGATCACATTTCAGTTTCATAAACCTTAATAAACATAATATTGTTCTTCAATTAACAGCGTTAGCCACTGCTAGGTATGTCTGGATGACCTGGCCACAAGTCAGCATGTCAATAGATTCTATTTCAAATGTCATTTTAGTTACATAATACAGGCGTATATTGGGAGGTGCCGCTAAGTCTCTACTGAATCATCTCAAGGACCAGTATTACACAAGTGAGGGATTATCGAGCTAGGGCCTCTCTGTAATAAGGAACAAGAACACAGGGAACACTTAAGCAAAAGAGACGAGCCAAACCAAACAGGCAATGACCTGCCGGTGTATACCCTTTGCAATAGCATGGCGATGTGCACAAAGATGTGGTTCTCCGGAAGCAAAGATATTAGCTGTTCAAACCTGGGATTGTTATGGTCTGGCAGAAATACTACTATCCCAACAGAAGGACCACTGTTATCCTTTCATATTCCTGGAAAAAAAGGACTCGTTCCAGTTCCAGCAGAAGTGTGACAAAGCTTTTGCAGCTGGACCTATGCAGTAAAAACAAGCAATTGTTTAAATTTCCCTAAAATTTGGTTAATGGAAATGCGGAAGAGCTGATTTTGAAGAAATGCCTGGAAAAGTTATAAAGAGACCAATAAGAAGATCAATGGTCTAGTAGGTTTTTCAAAAAATTCAAAATATGCTTTTATAGCAATACTATAGATGAGTATATTCAACTCAACCTGACCCAAGGATTCGGGTGAAATCAAGATCACAGGAAAAATAGTTCAAAAGTTACACGTAGAGAGACTCATATGTCAGAATGTTGTTCATAGACTTCAGCTCTGCCTTCAACACGATCATCCCTCAAAAGCTGATTGTGAAACTGGGGGGGTTAGGCTTGAACACCACTCTTTGCTACTGGATCTTGGATTTCCTGACAGAGAGGCCCCAGTCCGTCCATACATATGCACTGCAACACCTCCAACATAATCACGCTGAGCACCGGAGCTCCACGAGGCTGCATGCTTTGTCCTCTGCTCTTCACCTTGCTGACGCACGCCTGCACAGCCACGCACCGATGGTGGTGGGACTGATAAGCAGAGATGATGAATCGGCATGCAGAGAAGGGGTGGAATAGCTGTCCACATGATGCAGAGACAACAATCTATCTATCAACATCAACAAGACTAAGGAGATAATTGTGGACTTCAGAAGGACGTGTCCTGTCCACAACCCACTCAGCATCAACGGTACTGCTGTGGAGATTGTAAGGAGCCCCAAGTTCCTTGGTGTGTACATAACATAGGAACTTATGTGGTCAAACAACACTACCTCCTTATTTAAGAAAGCCCAGTATAGACTATACTTCCTGAGGAAGCTGAAACAAGCTAGCCTCCCCCCCGTCCTCATGATGTTCTATAGAGGATTCATCAAGAGTGTTCTGACCATCTGCATCACCATCTAGTATGGCAGCTGCAAAAAATCTGGCCATGAAGCGCCTGCAGAAAGTAGTGAAGACGGCAGTGAACATTATCAGGGTGTCTCTCTTCTCACTACAAGACACCTTCAGCAACCGCAGTGTTCACAAGGCCTGCAGCATTGTGCAGGACCCTTCACATCCTTCACATGGACTTTTCTCTCTCCTGCCATCCAAGAGAAGATACTGCAGCATCAGAACCAGGTCTGCCAGGATGCGTGACAGTTTTGACCTCCAGGCTGTCAGGTTCCTCAACACCCTGCTGCCCCCCCAGGATCCCTCATACTGTCTCATCACTGCCTCAGCCAGCCCTTAACCCACAAACTAAAACTGTAGGCCACACACTGACCCTTAGAGCTAACTCAGGTCAAACTCGCTACCTCTGATTACATTAAACACTTAACTCATATTTAATATAGTTTTTAATATTGCAGATTACCCAACATTGCCATATATTGCACAATATTGTATACTTCCTCATAAATTGTACCATCCTGTATGTCCTTTGCACATTGTCTTGTCTTGTTTTGTTTCTCATTGCACTACATTATGTTCATTTACACTGTGGTCCCTGAGCTTTGCCATTTCGTTTCCCTGTATACCTGTATATGATGGAGATGACGAAGTTCACTTTGACTTTGAAGCAAAAAAGTATTCTAAAATTTGGCGTGTTAGAGGCACTGCAAGGAATGATGAATCGACAAATTTGGTGCCTGGATATCTTGGGCTGTTCTATATGTGGGTGTTATATTTTACCAAAACACACCTAGGGCTTTTATGGCCTGCCATATAAAACCACGGAAAAAATGATAATACCAAGATGGCCGTCACAGAGGGTTCATAATTTCCCAGCTAGGGTCCTTTATTGTGATGATGCACAAGAAATTTGGTTGAAACATCTGCCTTGGTTCTAAAGTGATATGCATTCATGTTTTTCTGGTATAATGCCCCCAAGCGGTGGGTACATGAAGAGTGACAAAATGACTAAAAACATGTTTTTCCTTATTATAGCGCCCCAGAGTGGTCAGTTGGCTAATTGTTGCTGGACTCCCTCAGGGCAGAGTCTTGCATTTTACCAAGTTTTGTGTAGATACATAAAGGCATTACTGAGAAACAATCGCAGATCAGGAAATGCCAGCACGTCCAGACCGCAGGATCTAATAAGGCAGGACTTCACATAACAATCATGATTTTAGACCAAAGATATGAACACCATTAACAAAAAAAACAAGCTTTTGTCTTATAATTTTGTTACAGGCATATAAAAGCATTACTAAGAAATAGGCTTATTTTCTGTTTGGCTGCTTCGAACACTAATAAGTTTATTAATTTTTAAAAATTATTATAGCTCTCCTGAGAGGTAAAAAAGAACATTTTTTTTTCTGGACTCCCTTTGAGCAGAATCTTGAGTCAGTCCACCAAATTCTGTAAGTACATAAAAGTGTTGCTTAGATATGGGCTCACTTCCAGTATGGAGGCTTCGCCATTGAATTTCATTGGATGATAGTGGGCATATTGTTTACCCTAACAAAATTCTTTGAATGACTTTTAATCAGAACCCTCCCTCTGTAAATGATAAACACCAAAGTGTGGTAGTGATAGGATCAATGCTCTAGTATTAGTTCACAAAAACAGATTTTTCAAATAATTCAAAATGGCAGAAAATCCAATCTGACACTGACTCTAATGGCAATGGCTGCTTTCGAATCGTGATGACAAAGGATTTACAGAGAAAAAAATTACAACCACTGGACAAACTATTCAAAACTTATAAGCAAAAATGTACCTTGAAATTTAGTCTGTTGGTGGTGCCGCAGAGATGGGTGGATTGACCTTGAATAT
This sequence comes from Mormyrus iriodes, assembly GCA_011763525.2. Lineage (NCBI taxonomy): Eukaryota > Metazoa > Chordata > Actinopteri > Osteoglossiformes > Mormyridae > Mormyrus > Mormyrus iriodes. Next base: position 26,935,585 of record JAAGVU020000061.1, on the reverse strand, counting down.
GACACCTGGATAAATGTGCCAAATCTCATCAAAATTTACCAAGGGGGACTATGGGCTACCGTAAACTTGCATGGCATAGAGTATAATTGTGAAAAATTCTAACAATCACAATAGGTGCCTTGCACATTTTGGTGCTTGGCCCCTAATTACATGTGCATATACTGCGAAAGTTAGTGTCAGTGTCTAGGTGTGATGGATCAGTCAATTGCATTTCTGTGGCCAAAAACACCCTGTTAATGAAAGAGGTCAGTAGAAAATGGCCAGACTCATTATAGCTAACAAGAAGGTCAAAAGTGCACAAATAACAACTCAGTGCAGCACGAGGTACAGAAAGGCAACTCAATAGGCACAACTCATGTACCCTTGAAATGGTTCTGGAGAAAATAGTGGGTCCTATGTGGTGTAACATGGGAGTACCTAATAAAATGACCACTGAGTGTATAGTTGCAAAGCATACACAGGCTTATTAATAAAGGAACCAGTGGAAAGCAAGAAAAGTCAGCCTTCCAGGAAATACAGCTCATGCATGTCTATCCAATATCTTTTTGCTTCAGACGCTCAAAATAATAGATAAATAAGTACAAAAAAACACTCCAGCACACATGTCACATGCCACTTTTTATTTGTGTAATGATAATTAATCGGTATTCAAGACCGTAATCTATCTCCCTTAGTAATTAGTCATCCATTTCCTGCAACAGAAGCAGAGGAACGGTCTGCAATGGCATCACTGAATTGATGACTTTGTGAAGAGAGTAACTTCATGAATTGGGACACCTCCTACTTTGAACACATGTTCAGTTCAGAAGTATCGTACATGAATAATCAATAAAATGTATAACAATGAAGTCTATCTGTGTCCACTTGAGATGCCAGTTAATCTAACTGCATGTTTTTGGACTGTGGGAGGAAACTCGCATGACAGAGGGAGAACATGCAAACTCCAAGTGGACGCTGGATTTAAGCCCCTAATGCTGGAAGGGTGAGGCACCAATGCTAACTATTAATCCGTTGTAAATAGTAGCACCAACTTCAAAACTCTTAACAAAGGAATATCAAATATTATATGAATAATAGTTAAATACCTGTTGTTGAGGTAGTGTTCACATTTGTATAAATAACAAGCCTTGCAAATAAAAACAAGCTATTTAAACCCAATCAGGGAAAAGACATTTGTTGTACTTACAGTGCGTTCTTCCAAAGAAAGGGGGGCCATGCTTTTTCATGCTTTGTTTAGCTTCTGCCACTACAAACAAAGGCATTAACCTCATTATCAGAGAGGTTCAACCCTGTGTCACGTCACCTATCTTTAGCAAATTTACATGCATGTAGATCATATAAAATATGGAACACTGTGCCACATGTTGATTTGAGATTAAATAGTCCCATAAACCATGACCGAAAGTGAAGGTATACCGTTTTTACACCTACTTCGGCTGCAGCCATAGACGTCACACACACATAGACAAACGCACACAAAAGGGAAATTTAGTCAGCACTTATTCTGTATGATTTTTACATTTGATCATTCAATATATATATTTTTATAGATAATGAAACACATTGAAAGCGGAAATATAAAATGCTTTTTATTTGTCTCCTGAGTCATAGTTGAATCACACTTAAAAAACAAGAGGTTAAATCCTGTTTAAATCCTCTGTGATCCCTGGCAAAATATTTCTTTTTAACTGTAAGACAAAAATAATCTACAACTTGCCAGGTTATGTAAGACAAATATTTGCTGACATTTATCCATCCATCCATTTTCAGTAACCGCATATCCCATTTGGGGTCACGGGGGGGTCCAGAGCCTATTCCAGAAGCTGCGGGTGCAAAGCAGGGAATGACCCATGATGGGGCGCCAACCCATCGCTGGACACACTCACACACCATTCACACCTACGGACAATTTGGCAACTCCAATCAGCCTCAGCATGTTCTTGGACCGTGGGGGGAAAACCGGAGAAAATCCCACAACGACACGGGGAGAATATGCAAACTCCCCACACACATGGAACCCAGGCGGAGACTTAAACCTTGGTCCCAGAGGTGTGAGGCAACAGTGCTAACCACTGCAGCACCGTGCCGCCCCGCTGAGACATATGAGATGCATCATTTAACATTTGACACTGTCTATCTATAACACAAATTTCTGAATGAAGCAAATGCCATAATATTTAATTCTATATTATATAATTAAATTATTATATATTTTTCCATCATCCACCTTTTAATGTACCCCCTCAGGTGGAAGTCAGTCAGCCCTCTGGCATGGCTGCGATGATCATATCCCCTCACTAACTCCATATGCACCCTTACTGATTTTGTTTTGGACCAGGCACTAGATTTATCCAGTACAGCAGACCTTCCAATGAATGTCCAGGTAAGAATGTAAGCAGCACTAAGGAGGCAAGAGCCTAATAAGATTATCCAAAACCAGGGGCATGCCATTAGTGCACCATTCTGGGAATGTAAAGAGGCATCAGGCTAGATAAGAGTTTATGGAACAGAAAGGTCTTGAGGCATTTCTTGAAGGCAGAGAGGGAGTCTGATGATCAGACGTGGTTTGGCAGCTCATTCCACCTTTGGGGAACCACACAAGACAACTGTCTGGAGTGACTCTTGAGCTTCAAGCGGCATTGGTTTACTGACCAAAGGGGATAAGATGGAACATAGGTCTTAAGGAGCCTTTTGATGGAGATGGGTGCAGAAGCTGGTAGACCTGCCAGCAAAGATTTGCAGTAGTCTAGTTGTGAGGCAACAAGTGCCTGGACTAGAAGCTGAGCTGCATACTTAGAAAAGGCCTGATGTTCCTGATGTTATACAGGATATATGATCAGGAGAGCACTGTTAAGTGCTCAGCAAAGGACAGCTAGTCATTTATTAATATGCCTAGGTTACTGGCAGACCTTGGAGGAGACAGTATGGATGATCCATGGTGCACAGTGATGTCATGATAGATGGTAAGTCTGACAGGGAAAACAAGAAGTTCAGTCATGGAGAATATAAACTGGAGGGAGGTGACAGTCCCTTATAAAAGCTATGATGTAGTTTGGTAATATGTCTTATTTTGATTAGTCCATCTGGTATCTCCTCTCTTGTGGTAGATTTCAATTTATCGCCCTGTCTATTAATCCCATTTTCCATCAGCACTCCAAAAGCAATGAGCAGATAACATAAATTTCAGGGAAACCCCACATATCATTGAACTGACAGTGGTCATAGATTAAACCTGCACTGCATCAAGTGAGAGAGAGATTCTCTGCAGGTAAATCTGAAGGTTTATTGCTACAGATGACGATGGACATACAACGGAAAAGAACCCAAAACGCAGACTCTGTCTCTGTAACACAAACATTTATTCGTCTCCATAGTGAAGATTTGGGAGCTGCCCGAACAGGGTTTAAGGCTTTAAATTACCCAGGGACAAGGGAGAATTTTTTTGTACTCCTGGCCAAGATATCCGGCTTGAATTTGCTGAGTAAATATCTAACAGTGTATTTATAATCGATCATATATAATCCAGGTGTTGGTAAAGGTATCTGCTAAGTGAATATCTTGTGTAATAAGAATGAGAGTGTTCTTGACACTGTGCTTCAAAGGGTTCTTGTATTTCCAGCCCACATTTATAAACTTATTTAGTTAAGAACTTTGTTGCAACATCAAGGTATTAGAGATGAAATAAATGTAGGTTTCAATGTAATTATTTGTCACATCCAGACCAGAATCCAGGTCATTAATCACCTGACACCAGCATGATCAAGCCCCCATTGTCACACCCACCTCCAGATGATTCTAATGTCTAATCATATCTGCAGTCAGTGTATTTAAGCTCATTAAGGTCAACATTTCTTTGCTCTGTCTTGAGGTTTGCTTTCTTTCACACATACTTGCCAGTTTTTTTTTGGTCAGTGGTTTTGGAATCAATTTCAGATTTTTTATTTTTTTTTCCACTTCTCTGATCTTGACCAATGCTCTGTGTCTTAGGGCTGCACTTGGTCCTGCTTGGTAGCACACAGCCAGCAGTTGGCACAAGTCTGGTCAGAATTGACCAATCAGATGCTCATCTGCTAAAGAAGGAAGGACTAACAAGTAGAAAAACTGGCCATAGACGTGTATGTGTAGAGTTCTGCCTGAGACCATGTACTGTGCTCAGGACTATCCTAAAAAAAACCTATTTACAGTAATAAGTTAGATAAGTAACTCCCCTTAAGCCCTGAAAGTCAAAAATCAAATCTGTTCAAAGTAGTTGTTACTTTAGCGACATAATAGCTGGTATTGGCCATGCAGTTACTTTGTGTCAAAGAGAAATGAAAATTCTAGCTTTGAGTTTACATTTTTACCGTTAGGTTGCTGATAGATCCGCGGTATGTGCTTCAGACACGTTACCTAGTACTCCAATCAGTATGGGAGCATTTACTCTCTGGTTATATCACATGTACCTTTATGATTAGAAATGGTGAGCAAAATTCACAGGAACATTAGAAATAAACACACAATCACGGGCCCAGTAAACGGTTAATTCATAAAAAGGCAGATCCTAACTGTGGCATACAGAATGCCGTCTGCTGAACTGCGTGCACCATCCTGAGGCATTTTAAATCCCACTTAACATTCATTACCCTTTGGTTGACCTCATCTTTTAGGCCAGAGATAGTGGATGGTAGGGAATGATGGGAAAAGCATTGTGTCTTATACAAAATACACAGACTATCAGGTGCTGTGTAACCACAAACATTGTGCAATGTTAGCAGTTTTCTACCACTGGTTTCCTGGTGCTGCAGTGATCATGAAGGTGTAGGATCATGGTGCTTGAGATACAGGCTGTGTTACGCCCATAAATGTAAGGATATAACATGTTACTATAGAGTAGCTCAGGGTAGCCCTGTTACCTCACTCCACCAGGGGTGCCCGTCTGAATCATACCAATACCTGCTCCCCCCTATTGCCCAGTTGTCCTCCTGGCTCTTTGTTCCACTCCCAGTTAGTGTGCTGTTATTATAATTAGTGTTTAAAAACTGCATATGCATGTGTGTATGGCCTCTGACGAACTGATGTCCTATCCAGGATGTCCCTCTGCCTTGTGCCTTGTTCTGTCTGTTTAGGCTCCACATTCTCACGCAGAGAAGCAGAAAACAACATTCATTTTGGTTGATACTTCGAGACTAGTCAAGGCCCCAACTGCATGGCCGTCGGTCCCAAAAACTTTCCCTTGAGACATTAAAAAATGTTTTAAATCATGAGAGAATCTGCCAAAATGTATCAGCAAAGAATAATAGTTATTGCAAGCTGAAGCTCACTGCTGCGGATAGATAAATAAGCAAAATAAATGCTGTAACAGCAAAGAAGCTCCGTGATCTCAGCAATAACTTAACTGTGTGAGACGAGGTTCACAAAACTGAAATTTATGGCTATTTGGAAACCAATAGTATCCAAGTCCAGACTGTAAAGGCTCTTAATCCCTGTGTTATTTTTGGGGTCAAAGTGACCCCAGTTCATTTTCAAAATGAGGATAAATTCTATAGAATCTAGAATTTAGAACGGAAGAAGTAAAATACACCAGGTTTATCCTGGTATCAGGAGCAAAAACCACGGGCCCCTTAGCAATGTAACACATATGGCTCGCTGAGTCATCTCCCCCCCCTCCCCCCCGTTTTCCTTCATATTAAATCGTCATTAAATCTGGTCTGCAGATCGATCTTTTGTTTTCCACAGAATAAATGATGATGTCATTCCACTGATCTGCGCCGGCAAGCTCGATAAGTTTCATCGGCAACCCCCAGTCCCTGCTCAGTTATCGGTGTCGGATTAGATAAATATATCAGTAACAGTCAAAATTCCACATCGGTGCACCACTAACAATGTGATCGATATGGGGCTGTCACATCAACTTTGCAGAACAGAAAGCATATACTTCTGATTTTTAACAAACAACTCATTTCCAAATGCAGGAAATGCTAAACAAACTAGTCTGCTCTATAATATAATACCTTTCTTTTTCAACCCCTTCTTCCTATCATGTGGCGTAACACAGTTCTGTGACAATAGGCAGTGGGGGAGTGCATAGCCTGAGATAAAAACCTGCAGGTGCCCCTGGTGTGGGCAGTCTTCATGTGGGAGTCATTAGGTCTGTTAATTGTTCTGCATGTTTATATAATGGATATAAATTATAAGATTGTCATTCTGTAGCTATGGCAGTTCTAGTTATTTAATTAGCCAAAGGTCTGTATCAGATACTATGCTGGTTTTGGCCGTGTGCTTTTTGAGGCACCAAGGCCCCTTCAATTACTTTGGGGGGGTCCTCAAGCCCTACCCCTGTAAACGAAGACCATCAGCATCCATTTTTTGGATGAAATCCTCCAGTAACTATGCAGTGCTAGTTGTTAGAGGTCCATTTGTTAGAAGACCATGAAAGGTTTGTGCCCACTGGCCTGTGATTTCTTAATCAGCCCATGGGTGCACCCTCTCATACTGTACAAACATTGTTTCCCTATATGCACAGCTAATGAAATTCAAAAGTGGTCTGATGGACCTCAGGTTGAAGGTAAACACTCTCCGTGGCCTCCCCAATCACCAGATCTAAACATCAATGAACATTTATGGTAAGTAATGTATTCATCTGCTTCACACCATTTTTCCTGGTGACTTAGTTCATGTACTGTATATATCCAGTAGTGACACCTGCAGGGCATGTCTTTGGGCTGTGGGGGACACTTCAATATGAGGGCCCACACACAGAGCTGGGACTAGGTTCCTACCTCAGTCCTTCAAGTGCAACATCACCATGGTACCCATCAAACATGTCATGTTTTAATTAAATCAAGCCTTGGGTAATAATAATGTAATGCAATAACTGACCAGCAGATGCCACTGCAGATAAGCGAACCATACAACCCCACAGAGGGCAACAGCTGTGAATCATTTTTGCAGAAAGAATCAGAGAGAATCAAGAAGAGGTTAGTCTAGCCAATAGGGAAGTAGCATTGAACTGTATTTATTAATGCGTCTTCTTTCATTCAGTATATTAATTGATACAACGGGAAATTTAGGCAGCAGAAAGAACTACTCAACCCATTCACTTTCCATGCAAGAGGTTCAAAGAACTTCCAACTGACTGGTCGTAAGTCGGCCCTTTATTTTGCATGCAAAATTATCAAATGTATAGCATACTGTATAATAAAATTATATCATCTTTAAGTGATATTGTTTGATGTTTTTTAACCTTTTTATCACCATTGTTTTAGTTCATAGCTGCTGGCACTAGCTGGGCAGAAACTGTCATACAGTCTTTGCAGCACTAGCGCTGCCAGACGCGGCCGCATAACGGTGGATCAGTACCTCATCAGTACCCCTACAGGACCCGTACTTCATTTCTCTAGCTGTATATGCATTTCTCATCTATATCTAAAGGCCCAGGCACTGCAATCATGTAGAATGCTGTTTCCCAGCCCGCTCCTTGGGGACCCACAGACAGTCCACATTATTGCTTCCTCTTCGCTCCCACAGGCAAGAATGTTACTTGACTTAGGCTGTGCGGCATGGAATATTTTATGTGCCTATAAGAAGGAATCAAATGTCAGCTCAGATTCCTTGACATATTTTTTATCTGCCTTGAATTTCACTCTAAGCAACACGCTGCAAATGTTCTCAGTGTTTGCAGAAAAAAAACCCTGCAAACTGCACCAAAGCAGAATACACGTGTTAGCTACACACTCATCTCTGATGTGAGGAGAAGCCTGTCACTGTCTGCTCTTCTATCTAACACAGACTCCTTTCAACCGACATGACAGCTTTGCCTCAATTTTAAAAAACTATATAAGACACCTTTATCTGTCACTTACCAGAATAATGGCCTATATGACGTTAGTAAGGAAATGGCGCGTGAGCGGAGGTCCGTTAGCCGAGTGACAGCAGGCAGAAGGCGACGTGTTTTTTAGAAATACACCGGAGCTAAACTTACGCCGCATTGTGTACAGGCACTTATAACACCAACACCGGGGGCCATTAACTCTTAGTAAAACTGAAATGACTCTTTCTGTGTTAAAATAATGTAACACTGTGATTTTGACTTTTTTTTTTTTTTTTTACTTAAGTTCCTTCCTCCCATTCCTTGGCTGAAATAACCGCAATGAGATGTTTCCTATAACCATCTGTCAATCTCTGACATCAACTGGCAGAAAGGTTTCCTCTTCTATGCAGAATTCCTTAAGCTGTGAGACGTTTGAAGGGTGTCTTGCATGCACAATCCATTTCAAATCACCCCATAGCATCTCAATAGGATTCAGATCTGGGCTTCGACTTGGCCATTCCATAACTCTCCGTTTTTCTTCTTAGCCATTCCTTGGTAGATTTACTGGAATGTTTTGGGTCATTGTCATGTTGCATGGTCCACTCCCGCTTCAGCATCCGGACAGATGATCTCACATTGTCCTCAAGCACAGTCTGATACGATGAAGAATTCTTAGAAACTATGACATTTCCACCCCCCTGCTTCACAGTTGGTGTGAGGTTTTTTTTTTGCTCAAAATCTGTCTTTGGTTTACGCCAAACATCCTCTTGCTGTGTCCAAATAATTCAATTTTCGATTCATCTGTCCAAAGCATGTTGTTCAGTAGCCTCTGAGACTCTTTCTAACCAACTCGCTCACCAACTCGTTCACCCCTTCAGGTCTCTTGTTGTAGTTCTGTGGTGCAATTCCCAAAAGCATGCATTTGCAGCTTACATAGTTGGACTCATTCAGTTGCATCTATATATACAGTATAAATACATTGAATAATTTAAATGATATACGTGCACACATACTAATCATAGGTCAAAACATTGTTAAGTTTGGCTGGATTATAAACACCAGAAGTGGTATTAAATGGTGAGTTGTTTGGGAGCCGGATGGGCCAACTCCTGTTTCTGAGCTGGAATTCCCATCACTAAACGAGAGAATATCATTCACTCACTGTACGTATATACAGTATGTTTGGTCCCAGGTTTTGTTTCCAGCCAACTACATGCTCGCGAACGGATCGTTTGCATTCACACCATTAGTACCTACCTACTAGCCAGCAAATGACACACAAAAAGTTTAATGTCTTATAAATGCATAAAACATATGTACAGTGCCAGTTTGGAGAATTCCAGTTGTGTTTACGATTGTCTCTCACGTGATGTCTCACAGTGATCTTCCTGTGATCTTCGTGTCTTATGTCTCTTGTATCTTTTCGCTTCGCTTCGCTCCTGAATGGGCCCAAAAGATTTTGCTTGGTTTTGTCAGATGGCAGGGGGCCTGCGCCCTTAACTCCCACGATGTGGAAGGGTCAACTGTATTTGTTTATTTATGTTATAAATAGTGAATGCCATAACTGTGTAATGTTTGCTGTGGAATGCATGTTTCATTAACATATAATCATGAGTGTTGTGTAATCTGCTGGCTTCCATGCCTGTGTTTGTTGATCGTTTAGTCTAGTGGTGAGTGGTCATTAAAGACTGATCCTCCATTTTAAAAGAACAGTCTCCTTTTATTAAAATGAACCATATACTCACTACAATATTTTAATATAAATTTCACTTGCTATACATGGACCATGGGTTCTCAATCAATGGGAATACACATACACTAAAAATATCGGGGGACACTTCTTAATCACTGAATTCAGGTGTTTCATTCAGACCCATTACCACAGGTATATAAAATCAAACACCTAGCCACGCAGTCAGGTTTACAAACATTTGTGAAAGAATGGGTCTTTCTGAAGAGGTCAGTG
>JAAGVU020000061.1:26884067-26907549 GCA_011763525.2 Mormyrus iriodes | reverse complement strand
GGACCAGCATGAATTGTGCTGCAGTGTAAATAGTGTAAATTGTCTTGCAAATAATATTCAAAATGTGTATTTATATCAGTGAACGTACATTTGTCACGTTTTTGTGTAGTGCTACATGTGGCATTTCCCTACCGTGGTGTGTTTGTAATCCCCCCCTATTGTGTCCAGTGTGCCTACTGATGGCTGCCCCTGTCCATGACACTGATAGTATTCCCTGGCAGTTGCTCACAATCAAGGTTTTTGTTGCTGACATTGCAACAGTATTACTTCCATTTTATCTTAAGAGGTGAGCATGGAGACACCTCAGTACAGGGCCGTTCATAACGGGGTTAGGGGGAGACTGTCAGAGGCTGGGGGGTGGCGGTGTGTGAGCATGGATAATGGTATCTGTATTTTACAGAAAGGCCCACCCATGTCTTCGTGCAGCCTTACCTTGGTAAGGACAGCGTGCAATCCAGGAAGTGGCCTTTCACAACACTGGCTGCAGTGCGTTAATACTTTCTGCTTTTTTACTTTTGGTGGCCATTAAGAACGCTTAGGAGAGAGATGAAGCTGGGTCCCGATATATTTAAAACAAAAAGGTGGCCACAGGTGCACCCCCCCTCATAAACGGGACATTACAGGAAGCCCTGCCACGTGTGTTTCACGACGGTAAGATTGCGCTGAAAATAAATCAGCTACAATTGGCGTGCGGCTTCCGGACGCCCAGGTCGAGCAGAAAATAACTGGCGGGGATTTCCTTTGCACTTACTACTAAAAGCATCCATGGTGCCAACCCGGAAAACAGTCATATTATTGAGTTTGACGAGTTTAACGCACTTGTACATTACGTCGTCGAATCCGATCAATGATAATGCGCTTATTTCTGCACGCTGATTTCGAACAATAAAACTGGGGCGGGGGACTTTTTGTCAAATGTGTTTTACAATGGGGGAAGAAATCCTTTTCACACCGATCGGGGAGTGAAGGAGATTGGTAGGGTCACTGAGACAGGGGAATAAAGGGTCTGAAAAGAAACGTATCCGAAGCGAATCTCAGAATACACGATCCTGCTTCTACATTATTAGTAGTGATAATATTACTAATACAGGAACAGTCTTTCAGGGATTCCTTATCCGACAATACTGGTTTTCCAATTTAACATCACGTAAAAGAATTTGTATAAAATCCTGTACGCTGGTAATTTAAAATCTTTTTGTTCCTTTTGGATAAATTGCATATTAGCATTATCGGTTTGACAAATCATTACTGGACAAATCTCGGATCGGCGCACAAACAAAGAAGTACGGTGACGCTGACACAGTATAGGCTTTGGGACTTACCATACCGTGCCGTAAGCGCCGGTCCCAACCTGCCGCAGCTCACGGTACCGCTCCGGCACTTCCCATTCAGTTTTGTTCACTTCCTGACGATAAAAGCCTTGCCGTATCCGACCTGACATGTCGATTATGATCTAACCCAAATCAATTCGTATACTTCCTTCTTGCTTGCACCTTCCTCTAACCTTCCCTGTACTCACTCTTGCTATAGTAACTTGAGCAGGCTGCCCGTTCCCCTTCCTTGTGGTCATCAGTGTTTCACGCCTCCCCTTCGTTTAGGGCGTCATACAGCCTTTCCCACAGTATCCTGCGATGTTTTTCATTTTTACTATAAATTTAGAGTGTTTATGTTTCTGTTTTTTTATTTCTATACCTTGCAGTTCCTTAAAACTACGGTGCGTTAGCGCGATTTGGAATGAAACTGAAGGTAACTTCTGAATTTAAAAAAAAGTTTTAAAAGACTTTCAGAAATCAACAAGACAGCTTAGTACTTAATAGCCGCCTTGTTTTTTCTTTTACAAATGCAGATTTGTCACAATAACAATTATGTTTCGCAACATATTTTTAATAAAAGAATTTCTGCAAGTGTCTCTTAGATTTAGTTGTTTTCCTTAAGCTTTCTAAGTTTATAGCAATAATCCCCATGTTAGCCTTAATAAAAAATACGCTACTTGGAAGTTAAGTAAATAAAAAAATAATAATTAAAACAAAAAAAAAAAACAATAGCCATTGAGACTGCGTATTGTGACCAGTAGCTTTATTGGTGAATAATCAAGAGAAGCGAATAAGCCAGCAGGCTCAAACGCCGTGGTTTTGCAAAGGGAGGAGTCGCCTGCAGGAGGGGCGAGCAAGTTGCACGTTTTTAACGACAGACATGCAGGGGACCAGGGACGAAGTGTGCACAGATGTGTTTGTGCGCGTGCGCGCGATAAAGGCAGGGTCCTGAGGGCAGATACCAAGTTGACAGGAGAGTGCGTTTGGCCCAGTCGTGTATGATTCTGATTCTGATGCTCCATTACTTTGCAGGTATTGCTAGATATAAATAAATTCTTCCTCCAACCACTTACCCAGTACAGGACTGGGGGTGGGTGGAGTATGGAGTATATCCCAGGAAGGACAGGGTATGAGTCAGGCATATGTAGTTTTTCTTCTTTTCAATAGTCTGTTTACCCAAGACCTGGCTCCTACTTTCATCTTAACTCGACAGCAAGTAAATTGTGTTGACCATCACACTGTCTGTTTTTCACATTAGATCTGAGCTTGTGTGTGACTGGCTGTGGCACCTGTCTTAGTCAGTAGTGCGCTTTGTGACATGAGTGAAACAGCCTTTTTTAAGGGACTCTCACTAATTAAACTTAAAATAGGTAAAAGGGGGAAGAGAACACAAAAAGAGATAAAGGAAATGCAAAAAAAAATAGCATGCCTTCTGGCCATACTGTAGGTATTTTCAAGTAATACTTCATTCTCACATTCATTAAGATTAGAGTTCATTGTTTTTGCAGAATGATGGACAGACAGAAGACTGTTGTGGGAGTCATGCCAAAGGAAGAGGTATCTTCTCTGGATGGCTAGAAGTGTCTTTGGTTCCTCCCCACTATGCTGACTGACAGCCAGCCAAGAGAAGGGGGCCGTCCGTCCTCGGGATAGACAGAAAGAGTACAAAGGGGCCAGGCCTTGCCCCTCACTGCTCTGCCTCCAAGCTATCCTGTTTACTACCAGGGGGTTTGAAACTTTTGACTTCTTCGAACACCAGCTCTGTAGTGGGGGAGGGGAAGGGTGGGTTTGGATGAGTAAAGAATAACAGCAATTGAAAGATCAGGTTTTCAAAAAGACAGCCATCTTGAAGCTGGAAGGAAAAATACAAAGATATTCATACCCTCTACAATAATCATTTGTAATTTTCGGAATGAATTGCCATTCTGCACTCATTTGGAATGAAGTCTTTTAGGCTGAACAGTAAATGGAGCTTGTTGGGACATGCATACTGTAGTCTGAAGGGGCTCCCTTTTATTTGGCTGCAAAACTACAAAAATTCCTGTTGCTGTGGTTGAGTCATTCAGCCACCGCCCCAAGATGCAGAGGGTATTGCAGCCAGGTGGTTGCAGTGACAGACACACATCAATAGGAGTCATAATGAATGCAACACTAATGAACTAGGAAAGGGTTAGAGATAAACGTCTGTTTTTCTTTTAAGGTGGATGTGGATCAAGATGTAGAGTTAGCATCTAGCCTTTCTGGAATATTAGTATCTGTAATGTGTTTTGTAACGTTAGGCAGCGATAACAGCTTTTCTAGTTTATTTCTGTATGGTAGAGCCATGATAAATGTATCCATGAGACCGAACAGAGTTTTCTGTGTGCGGAACATGCTTATACTGGTCCATTTTAATGAGAACATGTACAATCTCAGTTGGGTAACATCGCACGTAATCGACAGGACCTCGAAGCTCAGCCCTGCCTTCCTGTTCCTTTCCCCCTCCCAACTTTGAGCTCACCTTTCCACTCTTCCAGGGTGCGGTCCTTGCTCTCGGGAGTCTGGTCATAAGCAGGGGCTTCTGGTTCATCATCAGGGTCATGGTACTGTGCAAAGTAGGGGTGTGAGAGGGCTTCGCTAGCTGTCACACGTCCGTCGCAGTCCAGAACTAGCATCCGCTTCAGAAGATCCACAGCTGAGAGAGGAGTAGGATCTGTTCATACTATGTTACAGCTTTAATGCTATACAGTACCAGAGAAAAGTCTGTACCCACCTACTGAAAACCCTTTGTTTTTCAAAAAGATACTGACCCTAAGCACACCTCAGGCTTACATAAGTACTCTATTATCATGTGAACAAGGAAAGAGACAGAGTGCTGTGATAGATGACCTGGCCCCCCACAATCCCCCAACCTAAAAGCTGTAGAGCTGGTTTGGGATGAGTTGGATTGAAGAGTAAGAGCAAGGTAGCCAACTTGTGCCTAGAATTTGTGGAAACTTATGCAGGGCTGTTGGAGAAGCATTCCAGGTGGCTACATCTGCAAGCTGGTTGAAAGAACCAAGAGTCTACAACGCTGTTATATGTAAAATTTGAGAAAATTAAAAGATGTTGAACATTTCTCTTGGTTGTTGCAATATCTGATATGTATTATGTATACTGTAACGTGAACAGCATAGCTAAAATAAATTCAAATGCATTAAAAGCAGGTGTGCACAGACCTTTGACTGATACGGTATATATTCTCAAGTATTTCATCACTGTGAAGAAATGCTGATTAAAAGTATGACTGGAGCAAAATTTCTTGCATATCCATTAAAGGATTATGCTGAGTGAGAGCCCATCCTGTCTTTAATCAGATGTAACAAGGATGAGGGGCAAGTCTATTGTTCTATTCTAAAGCTTTGGCAGGCTGTTGATGACCATGGAAAATGTATTTAAGTCATTCGAAAAGTAAATCCAGCAGGCTTAAATCAGAAGATTTAATAGTGGGAAAAAAAAGTTCAATGACCACAAGCATTTGGTCGCTAAAATGCAAGACTGAAGTTTTACAGTGACCGACTTAAGCACAAAGATATCATTTGTAATGACTAAGGACTATTTATTGTACTTACCCATACAGGACTCTAACTAGATATTACAAGAACCCACAGATAACATTTCCAATGGAATTCTACCATGTGACAGAAACACCACTGCTGTCACATGACACCCTCTCACCCAGCGGATTGGCTCCCCGGAACAGCTTCCCCAGGTCCTGCTGGGGCATGTAGGGCAGGGATTCAATGTACTTCTGTGCCTGTGAATAAGAGAGGACTGTCAGCAAAGCCAATTGCTAATGTCTACATAGAGGATCTGCCTTCCAAATTTGAAGAAGTGAAAATACACTAAGTGTCCACTTTAACCTACAGTTTAACACAAACATGCTGCTCCTCCAAACAGCGGTTACATGTGGCTTGCAAATGGGGTGAAGAAGTTTAATTGCTATACAATTAAGCACTTGATCAGCTAAGACACCTGATCTAAGTAATTTTAAGCACAGTCTAATTGTTGGAGCCAGACAAGGTGGCTCCAGAATTTCAGAAATGGCCAACCTCCTTAGATTTTCACATCCTGCAGTGTCTAGAGTTTACAGAGAACGGTGAGATAAACAAAAAAAACGTACAGGCAGCAGCAGTTCTGTGGCCAAAAACACCCTGTTAATGAGACATGTGAGAGTAGAATGGCCAGATTCATTGAAGCTAACAGGAGAGTCTACAGTGCAAAAATGTAACAGTGGTGCACAGAAAGGCTTATCTGAATGCAGAACTTGTGAGCCCTTGAAGTGGTTCTAGAGACAAATAGAGGCCCTACGTGGTACGATATAGAGGTACCTGATAGTGGCCACTGAGTATATGAGAAAAACATAATATATTATTAAAATCCCAAAGTTAAAAAATATGCTATATGGGTAAAAGTATTGGGACACACCTCTTAATCATTGAATTCAGGCATTTCATTCCAACCTATGTTCACAGATATATAAAATCAAGCACCTAGCCATGCAGTCAGGTTTTCAAACATTTGTGAAAGAATGGGTCATTCTGAAGAGCTCAGCGAATTCAAGTGTGGTACTGTCATAGGATGCCACCTTTGTAATAAGTGAGTTTGTGAAATTTCGTCCCTGCTTGACATCCTACAGTCAACTGTAAGTGGTATTATTGCAAAGTGAAAGCATTTAGGAGTAACAAAAACTAAGCCACAAAGTAGCAGACTATGCAAAGTTACAGAGCAGGGTCGCCGAGTGCGGAGGCGCATAGCGCATAAGTTGCCAATGCTCAGCTGCAGAGTTCCAAACTCCCTCTAGCATTAACCCCAGCACAAAAACTGTGCGCCAGGAGCTTCATGGAGTGGGCTTCCATGGACGAGCAGCTACATGCAAGCCTCACATCACCAAGTACGATTCCAAGCGTCGGATGGAGTGGTGTAAAGTACATTCCCACTGGACTCGGAGTGACAAATCAAATCGAATCAACAAATCAAGCTTCTCTGTCTGTCAAACTTATGGACCAGACTGGGTTTGGCGGATACCAGGAGCACGTTACCTGCCTGACTGCATTAAGCCAACTGTAAAGTTTGGTGGAGAAGGGATAAGGGTATGGGGTTGTTTGTCAGGGGTTGGGCTAGACCCCTTGGTTCCAGTGAGGGGAACTCTTAATGCTTCAGCATGCTAAGACATTTTGTACAATTCTATGCTTCCAACTTTGCAGGAACAGTTTGGGGAAGGCCCTTTTCTGTTCGAAACATAACTGTGCGCCAGTGCACAAAACAAGGTCCAAAAAAACATGGTTGGATGAGTTCGGTGTGGAAGAACTTGACTGGCCCGCACAGAGCCCTGACCACAATCCCATCAAACACCTTTGGAATGAATTACAATGGAGACTGCTAACCAGGCCTTCACGTCTAACATCAGTACCTGATCTCACAAATGCTCTTCTGGATGAATGGGCAAAAATTCCCACAGACACACTCCATAAACTTGTGGAAAGCCTTCCCAGACGAGTGGCAGCTGTTATAACTGCAAAGGGGGGACCAACTCCATACTGATGCCTATGGATTTAGAATGGAATGTTATAAAAGTTCCTGTAGGTATGATGACCAGGAGTCCCAATACTTTTGTTCATATAGGGTAGCTTAAAGTTTAAAAATATGTTCATATCTTAATTGGCTGCTTTAAAAGTGGGGAAAATGACCCTTCTGCACTTTTCTCTGTACCGATTTCATTAACTAAAATTTGACCAAAATGCCTACTAAAAAAAACAAGGACAGATGCATGTTTTCTGCCACTTACTGACCCTCTGTTCTTTGTGCCTCCCTACTTCTAGATCTTTCCCATTTTTACCCCTCCCTTTTCACTGCATTGTGGGACAGGGGCAGTTTTGCCCTTAGTGACCTCTGCAGGCATCTCTTCCAGGGACATCGCTGAATGAAACTCCATGGCAACAAATAAGCTCCACTGATCTGCTTGCTCTATCTCTACCCTCCTTTCTCCACCTCCTTTTCGCCTCTCTTGACCCTTGCCTATTCCTCTCTCTGGATCCTTCCTTTCCCTTTCTCCCATTTTGGAGCTCCAGCCTCTCTCTCCACCATCCCATCCCTACTCTGTTCAGGAAGAAAAGCTTCTACTGATTGTGCTGATTTGGTCTCTATATAAAATGGCATCATTGGAACACAAAGATCAGACATGCGATTCAGACTCAAAAACTCAAAGAACTCAGGTTGGTTATAAATGTAAATTTCTGTAGGGTCTTTGAGCTGCTCATTCCTTCTGAAGGAGTTTTAGGAGAATTAATGCAGACAATGATTGTTTATTGAGTTAAACATGAGGAATCTCTGAAGTAGCAGTATACAGTGAAGCAGTGGTTCCTTTCTTACGTGTTCGGACGAGATCTTCTTCAGCAGTTCCGGGGATGGTGTGCCCACGACCTCCATGATTCTCTTCAACTGGTCAATGTCTGAGAGGCACGGTGAAGGCCATTTCAACACCCAAATAAGCAGCCCCTCACCCACCCCAGCCCCCCTCTCCCAAAACTAGGGGTGCACCACGTTGACACTTTAAAGCCCAGCCCTGTTTAAACCTGCACTGCAGATCATCACACTTCTTCATTCTCCCTCTCCATGAAGGATACAGTCATTTCCCGGAAACAACACCTTCCCCTTCAATAGTTCTCCCATGATGCAGCCCACTGACCAGATATCCACTGCAAGATCATACATGACATCATACACAACCACAATCATCATTAGACCATGAGTTACATACCATACTACCTTCTAGTACAACCAAAGTCTATTTAACAGGAAGGCAAAGAATATATAATAGCTCTATATAATGGTCTGTAAAATCCCTCTAAAGACACACGTAGTATAACAATAATAATTTGTTCCAACTTGGTATCCAAGAGTACATAACAAAAAAGATTTTTTTAATTTACACGTTAATATTTTAACAAGCAGACATAATTTGCAGCATTAAAGCGCAAGAAATGCAAACACGTTCTTATTGCTATATATTTTTAGCACCGCATTTCTCACATATAGAAATAATACTTAGGCACAATATCAGATTTCTAGTAACGTCAATATTCAGTAGAATCCATTGGAATGACAGATGGGTACTGAAAAATTTGTCTCTGACATCACTGTTCTAGTTAGTAATTCTCTAAAAGCACCTGTCTGGTTGTAATGCATCCAGTTGAGCATGATCTCAGGCGCTCGGTACCAGCGAGTCGCCACGTATCCTGTCATCTCATCATCCGTCTGCCTTGCCAGCCCAAAGTCTAGGATCTGAGGGGGCACAGAGGCACACTGGCTCAGTGTGTCCCTGCCACTGTTCAGCTGGACCGTGATTTCCCCTCCGGAACTCCACGGGAGCCGCTCCACCTTACCCTTAGCTCGCAGTCTTCGTTAACAGCTACATTGCTTGGCTTCAGGTCCTGTGGAAACCAAGATAACAGGCAGAGAAGAGGTGTCAGGAGCCAAACTTGCCAATCTAGCCCACACTTTTCCAAACAGACCCAGTAAACAGAGTCACAGACACAATACTATTAAAATATGCAGTAAAGGCCTTCAGGTGACTCAGGAAGTATCGCCTAAAGAGAAACTAAACCCAACAAAATCTGTTAAAAAAGCAGATATCTTTCCAAGAGTAGGTGTCAAAGGAAATTGGAACTTACTCTGTGTATCAGTCCAGCTGAATGAATGTACTGTTGAGTAAAAGCAAGGAAGCAAGAATGTCAGATGGTGAGAGAAGAACTTCAAATTAATGAGGCATTTCAGCACTAGGAATGGGCCATAATGGCTCCTATATTTTTCACTACTTAGAAGTGAATGTCATCTACACAGGCTGAGCAAACAGCTTCTGGGTAATGCTTCTGGGTATATGTGGACTGTCTGGCAGGGAGCTGGGAGGGAGCAAAAATGTGGACTGTCTGGCGGGGAGCTGGGAGGAAGCAAAAACGTGGTAGGAAGCTGGGAGGGAACAAAAATGTGGACTAACTGGGGGTCCCTGTGGACCAAGTTGGGAAACACTGGCATAGAGGCTTAGGGACCTCAGTATCCTGGTGATGGTGTCAGGTAGGAATTCACCTTGAGGCCCCTGAGGAGCTGGTAAATAAGGAATTGCACATGTTCGTCCGAGAGCCGCTGGAACTTCACTATGTTGTTTAAGTCGGCCCCCATCAGGTTGGTGACGAGGTACCTGAGGGAGCAATGGAATGTTACAGAGGGTGGCAAATCTGCAGTGGGTAAATTCCAAAGACTCACAAGCACTCACAACTCATTGAAGTCTTCCAGAGATGAGGCAGGAGTGAAAACATCTAGAAGGCCTATGACCTAAACGGAGAAAGAGTTTCGATGTTCAATGGATGCCCATTGTCCCTAGAAAAAGTTAGGGTGCAAATATGAACTAAATCACATCACGCATGTGAGATGAGGATAGCACCAACCCATCTTCCCAACATTTATCCAATGCAGAGCATGATGGGGGGCTATTCTAGGCAGCACAGGTCATAAGGTAGGGGTACACCTTGGACAGGATGCCAGCCAATCACAGCGCAATATGCATAGACACATGCTATGGGCAGTTTAGAGACATTAATTCATCAAACTGCATGTGAGCCATCATACACAGAAGAAACCTGCACAACAAGGGGAAAACATACAAATTCCACACACGCAGTGCAGCATTGAGGTTCAAACCTTTAACCGTGGGTATGTGAGGTTACAGTGCCTATATATGACCCTAAATTCATCAATTGCTCATCAAGCTGCTTCTTTAATACATCCATAGACTGGTGAGTGGAGTTACTTTGGCAAAAATGTCACTTATAGTTACTTTGTATTTTTCAAAGACATTTAGATAAGACGCACAAGGCCAAGACGTTCAGTAAGCGAGGCCGCTACACTAAGAGGCAAGTACAGCAGTGAAGCAGGACTCCCTTACGTTCTCATGCTTCATGTGCTTCAGGAGGCGCAACTCGCGGTATGAGCGCCGGCTGTGGATGAGCGACTGGAACGGCCGGGACAGTTTCTTTACCGCCACCTTCTGGCAGAGATGCACATCGTATGCCGAGCTGTGGGGAACAGGATGAGAGAGGCGAATGGTGTAGGAGGGAAAAGAGGGAGACTCCAGAGCCAGTACAGGGAGGAGCAAACAGGGAGTGGAACTGAACAGAGAAAGGAGAGAGGTAGACAAATTATAATTATCTATTAATAAGTTATTAAGAGGGAAATTGAAATTATTATAGTATACAGTTGAACCACTTATGAATATACTTGTTTTATTTAATTATGTAATTCATTTTGTCAGACTGTGGTTGCTGCATGAAATGTTAATTGCATTAGACCAAAAGGTTTACTGCCCGTGAATTAGATTTTTAATACATTATTAAATTATCAGAGTCACATTATGGTGCTAAAATATGCAGACAAATTAAGAGAGAGAACTCTGCAACGTGAGGAATTCTGGAGCAATCCTTCCTCCCCAGCACCGGAGACAGATGAAATGCCAGGACCGCCCACCAGCCGCTGACATTAACATCGCTTTTACGGCACAGTGCCATATCACACCTACTGCACCTTCCTGTTACCTGCCAGCCAGCTGGCTTTACCTGGTTCTCAGTTTTCCTGGCAAGAGTCAGGAAAGAGTCAGTCAAAAAACTCAAACATTCAGGTCCAATGGGCTTCCAGCACATCCCTGATTGGCACTTATCTCCATGTTGGGTCATTTAGCTTCTGCATGGATTCTGCATCTCCAGATGGTGGTTTAAGCCTCACATATACTTCGTCACTTAACAAGCTGGGGGGTCAGCAAAGGGTCTGAAAATAATTTTAACGACTTCCTGACCAGAAGAAAACAGGCCTTGAAGATGGGCAGCCACATTTCAGATGCCATCTTCAGCACTGGTTCCCCAAAAGCATGTGTTCTCTCTCCCATGCTTCACAAAGCGACTCTGTAAAGCTCCTTAAGTTTGCAGACGAAACCACCACGAGTGGACGCATCAAAAATGTTACCAAAGCTACCAAAAAGAAATAAGATGACTGGTGTCGTTGTGTGGGGTAATCAACTTGGAGCTAAACACACAAAAAAACATGGGAATGATCATCAACTTCCAGAAAACCCTCACCCCCACCTCCATACACGACATTGTAGTCAGCGGAGCTGATATCTTCAAATTTATCGGCACCACCATCCAACAAGACCTCAGATGGGACGATAGCATCACCTGCATAACTAAGAAGGCCCAACAGCACCTGTGCACCTTACATCAGCTGATGAAATGTAAGCTATGACAGCAGTTGATGGTTAAGTTGTACATGGCCATAACAGAATCAGTTATGATCTGGTTTGGCTCTGCACCATCACACTCTAAGTGGAGACTACAGCGAATTGTGTGATGTGCGGCGAAAACAACTGACTGTCAGCTCCCCCTGCTTGAAGATCTGTACTCATCAAGGATGAGGAAAAGAGTTAGGAAAATAATGTCTGACCTCTCACACCCTGGTCACTCCCTCTTCCAATGTGTTTCTCAGCAAAAGCAAAGAGTTAGGGCTCAGGGCACAAGGACCAACCGCAACCTAAACAGCTTCTTTCCCCAGGCCATTGCCCTCCTAAATATAGACCCATGAGAAGCATACTGCTTCATATCCAATCAACCACTATACGAGCTTCATACTCATCTTAAGCTTGTATGTTTAAACGGAATAAATGAAATTATTTGATACCTATGAACAAGATATACATTCAAAATCCAACGAAAGCTAAGCTTGCCAGTTTGTTGTTCTTCTGACGTGATTGCTCTAATTTGCTACAGTGTCACATCCTCTTTGACTTTGTAGAAAACAATATTTAATAGTCTTTTTTAGTTAATTGCCTTATTTATTTTTCCTTCGGTTGTCTCACCTTATTTGTATATGTATTTATTTATGTACACGTCCTATTTCTACTTCACTTCACCTCTGTTTCATTCTATGTATTGTTTTTGATTATACAGTATGTTTAATCGATATATTACGTCACCAACAGACCAAATTAAATCCCGTTTACTTTTTGTACTCTGCAAATAAAGATTCTGATAAAGGATATAAGGGAAGTTCTGGAAACTGTATTTGAATTTTGCTGACTAAATCTTGTAAGTTGCTCGACTGCATCATTATGACTCAGAGCGCCATCAGATCAAATTGCTCGCCTTGCGGTACGATTGGGATGCCATCACTTTCATTTGACTGGAGTGGTTCTGGGGGGGGTGATACTGGCTTGGATAGAGCTAATTCAACCCTTGGTCACAAATGGGGCACAAACTCAGTTTATTAGTTTCGGACATATTTCTGCAGGCAGAACAAAGAAGTAATGTTTGACAGAGGTCATAAAAAGAATCTGATTCGGTGTTCAGAAACATGGGTGCGTTAATCTCAGAGGAGCCCAGGAAGACTGTTCTTTAAGAGAGAAAGACACTGCAACGCCACCGCAAGCTTGGGTAATCCAGTTAATTGATTAGCCAATACGCTCTATAAACACCATATATGCAGTATACATAAGCTTGTACCTGCATATCCATTTATTAGTGTGCCAGAGCATGTATCTGTGTTGTGCTGATCGATTATTCGGACAGCTCTTTGTGCTCCACAATGCTAAAGGCCCTAGACCCAAGGCAATTCTCCCACAAGGCCTAGGGATCGGGTAGACAATGGAAGGAGGGTTTCCAGGCTTTCATGTGGACACCACAGCAGAACAGGTTTCAGTCAAGGACACTTCTAACTAGCTGCTTAGTTAAACCCATACTGGAGAAGGATGTTAGAGCAGTAATCTGTAGGCAGCTAGTACTGGGTGGGGTACTTATAAAGGGTTTCAGCTATTCATTCTGCCAGTTTATTAAAAGTGATTCATGATGACTGAATGTTCATGGTGGGGTATGACAATGTGGTGGGTTACACCATTTTCTTTACACCCCCAAGGGTTGGGGATTCGAATCCTGGTGCTGCCCTGCGTGTGGGAAGATTGCATAAACTCCCCATGTTATGTGGGTTGCCTCCTGCTGTCCAAAGACGTGTAATTCGGTCAACTAGTGTCTCTGAATTGCCTATAGCATAGATTAATGAACAGGGTTGCCCAGGCTGCAGCCTAGGGGCCCAGAGTAATCAGAGGGCCCCTATTGGCTGTCTATTATTATTATTATTATTATTATTATTATTTTAAGTAATCCTTCATTGCTTATTCAGTTGGTTGTGAGTTGGTGATTAGTTAACACTGAACGGGCTGACAAACTCTAAATATATCTAATTTTTGGCGCTTTTTGATGCCATCATGTACTTTCTGGTATGCGTATGCTTGGCCTGCTTCCTTAGTAAAATGGATTTTATGAGCCTGATCAATGAATTTTATGCCAAGAAAGCATTGAGGAAAACATTCTAATAGTAAGAACTTGTTTTATATTCTTTTGGAATTTGCCTTTTTGTGTAAAATGCATTTATTCGACGGAGTCTCTCTTGTGTTCCTTCTGGTTGCTGCATATGACTGATGTTAGAGTGTGAGCTTGCCGGTTTGCTGTGTCTTCTGACGTAACTGCTGTCGCTTGATACAGAGTCACATCCTCTTTGACTTTGTAGAAATCATTTTATATTTTATATTTGTGTCGTTTTTACTAATATTTAATAGATTTATAGTAAATCGTTCTTTCGTTTTGGGGAGTGGGACCAGAAGAAGAGCTTACAAAAAGTCTGTGTGTGTGTGTGTGTGTGTGTGTGTGTGTGTCCTGTAATAAACTGGCATCCAGTACCACTGTACAGATCATTAACACTGCCACCACAAATAGTTACAGGAATGGTGCAGACATTGAACACTTTACAGGCATAGTATTTCACGTCAGGATTAATGTGTCTCTCACTTCACTAGCAGTAAATTAAATCAGACTTATGTACTTTCATTTCGAGCCTTTTAAATTGTGCCCTTAAGAAGGAACTGTAGATGGAGCTGTATACACACATGCCATAATACTTACTGTCGATTTCTTATTTATTTTTCCTTCGGCAAGTAATAGCCTACACGACCATGTTTACGACAAGCAATATTTTATGTGGAGGTCCACTCAAGAAATGTAATTACAGATCACTTTGTCCTAATTATGATTACTTCTTGGTTATATAAATTAATAAGAAACAGAGATACAGATTGCGCAGAAGAACCCGAAACAAGCGTGCAGATCAAGACATTTGTTGTACAAAAAATTGTGCCGCTGTTTCCGTAACTAATCCAGCCCACGGGGAATAGGACAGGACCTGTGCAGAATTATTCACATTGGGAGCGCCGCTGAATTGAACAATTATCCAAAATATCCAACATCCAGCTTCGGATTTTGTATGCAAGCTTCGGAGTATGCAATTCAACTGTTTCATATAACTTTACTGTATATTTGAAGGTCTGTATTTCCCTATTTAGGACTTAAGCAGATCTTAACAGTTGTTTTAATAGTCTACTTAGGATAAATACTTTTTTTGTAGAAGAATCTTTGTAGAAGTCTTGATATAATAAATTCTCATTTATATATTCGCCGCGGCGCCTAAATACAAAAAAAATGAATAACTGGCATGTAATTAGATGCTCAGGCATGCGGTTGCAGGGACCCCCATCGCTTCCGACTTGTTCGTCGGCTACTAAAAGCAGCATTTATACGACTGTAACACCCCCCCCCGCCGGGCTCAACCCCCACCAAATCCACACCCCCAAAGCCACCCCTCGTAATATGTATTTTATTATTAAGAGGGCGTCCCGCAGCGGTCTCGTTATGAGTGAGTCACCTGTGCCGCTCCCCGTACTCGGAACACAGCGGCCAGGCGGAACCGGCCCGATCGCCGGCATTACAGCGATCAGTACCGACACTGCCGCAAGGCTACCTCCTCGCATAGCCTATGCATACTGAAAGGGAAAACGGACGAGAGAGAAATATTTACAAAATGCCTTTGTGAGGAAAGACAACAAAGACAGCTGGACATTTATATAATAATAATATTATTATTATCAATAATACTAATAATAATAATAATAATAATAATAATAATACGATCATCATATTACAATTGGCGTTATATTTCTGAAATGATTGAGCAGCCACGTTTTGCAGAGCAGAAAATCACAGGTGCAACAACATAATAGAAGTGTTTCAATGACGATACCCGTACTCCTTGACTGCCGCGCCCATCTCCACCCCTACTCACCAAACCGAGCCGTAGGCCCCCGAACCCACAGGCGTCAGGTTCTGGTATCGTTCGGGCACCTCCCAGACCGTCTTGTTGAGCTCCTGCCGGTAAAAGCCCGGTCTTGCTGACATCGTCCCCGGTGCGCCCGGCTCAGTTCAGAGCGATCGGTGCTAACTAACGGGACCGGTAGTGGATGTGCATGCAATCGGAGGCGGGCAGGGCGCCTGTCGGCCTCTTGGTGTATTTTTTACCCCGGCTTTCTTGCTCGCTTCGTGGGTAGCCGGTAATGTGATGTGATAGGGGGGCGCTTGTTACAGATTCTGAGTGCGGATGCAGGGTGAGAGGGACGGAGGTGGGGGATGGGATGTAAGTCCAGGAAGCGTGAATATTACCATCGCCTTCCTTATGGCGTTTGCGTTAGTAAGACTGAATTTATGCCAAAACGTGTGATTTAATTTTAATATAGGTGGCACTTAGTGTCTATATTTTGTTGCAAAAAAATTAAAATAATATTTTAAGAGGAATACCATTACTACACTCAATCAAATTTTAAAGTATTCATCTATAGGTTTGTTGATTAGTTGATCAAGACGCAACGTACATTTTTATTGAATTAATAACTTTGACTAACTTAACCAGTTCATTTTCATGCAAACAGTATTTGTCATTGTTTTATTTAGATAAATTAGTTTATGTAAACCGAATAAATGAAGTTATTTGATACCTATGAACAAGATGTACATTCAAAATCCAACAAGAGTTAGCTTTTTTTATTTAAAAATTCCGTACAACTTTATAAATGCTGGAAAATCATTGCAGTTGTACTGTCTTTATTGTAATTAGAGAACAAACAATATTTCAAAACAAATTCCTATTTGTTGATCCTGCAGAACTTAAGTTAAGGCAGTAAATTACTGATTAAAAACGTAACATTTATTTAGAATTTTATAAATCAAATAAAATTTCTACTTAAGAATGTAACATACGTACTACAGTGAAGTTAAAAACAATGCATATTCTGGAGTGTATTTTGCAGAAATGGAAGTATTGGCATGTTTAGTGAAAGACTGATCGAAATGTTTTGATGTAAGGTGAGGTCAAGGGGTCATGCCAGCATCAGTCCTTAGCACTGCATCCGCTTTAACTTGGCATGGTCAGCCAGCACCCTATAGGGAAAAAAAACACAAATAAATCCATCCAAACCCAACTAATTAATAACATACTATTTCAGCCAGAAAGACTTAAAGGTACCATTCCCAAGGTATCTGAAGTGGGGGGTCAGCATGTTCACATTAAGCAGCAGCCAGAGGTCTGCGTAACCCATCTCTGGTTATTCATTTGATGAAAACCCTACAAGGCAACTTCTTACTAATATTTGGGAACATTAAAGTTTCTGTTTTCACTACAATGTGAAAACATCATCATCACTCCAATATGATATATAGGTAATTGTCCAAAAGTTATTTTGGTCTAGAAATGAAAAAACAAAATCCATACTAATAATTCTAACTAATAATAACTAATAATCCCACCTCCTCAAAATGGCTGCACACACATATCTATAGAATATCCCCACTGGGTTTAATAAAGTAGCACTATTAGCATTATTACTATATTTGAAGAGGATTGTAATTGACGCACCTGCATCGTTATTCCCCCTAGTGGTCACAGTAAAGAACACCAGCATCAGGAGAAATCTTGGCCTTTCTAAAGCAGTTTCTCCACTTTTACCCATAAACTACAACGGACTTTGACCAACAATTTACAGCTTATTAATGCATGTCCAGAATCACCAGGGAAATGTGTTATTGAACAGGGCAAGGAGATGTACAGTTTACAGGTTGAATTCGGAAGCAAAGACTGTTTTTGAGAAGAGAAAGTGACAGATGGTTTCACCTGACAGATAAAGGGCAGCTGATCCTCACAGCAGCCATCCTGCCACCTCAGCGTAGTGTTGTCCGTACGGATTATCTTGCCGCAGTAGTATTTTGCTTGCCTAGACCTATACTCGTCATCCCATTGAGTAAAGCCAGCCTCTGAGAGACCTGTCCAGAACCAGGACCCATTGCAGTCAAGGAAGGACCGCTCCAAGCCAATCCACACTCCACTGTGAGGGAAGGTCTTGTTGTTCATTAATTGCTCGACTGCCGCTTGCATACTTTTATTAGTGATGTGCACTAAGGTAGAATAATTATCCATGCAGTATTTCAGTGCGTCGACCCAGGTCTTGTTCTCATCAATGAAATGTAGGTTACCCTGATGAACTGAACATGCACATGGTTACTTTCTTTACTAAGCCAATACAAATATGGTTTATAGAGATTTAGTGATATGGCAGATATCCTAACCATGTATCCAACCATCCTCCAACAAATACTCAGTACAGGGTCAGGTAGCAGGAGCTTAACCCAGTCAACACAAGGTGCCACGTAGGGTAACAGCATTGACAACATACTGGTCCACTACAGAGCGCACCCACAATCACTTATACGTGTGTGAGTCTGCATGCTCTCCTTGTATTGAACAAATACTGTTTTTTCACAACCAAAAACATACACTTTGGTGAACTGGCATCTGTAAATTACCTAAGGTGTGTGTGTGTGTGTGTGTGTGTGTGTGTGCGTGTGTGTGTGTGTGTGTGTGGTCACGTTAATAATTACATTCTGGGGACCAAAAACAGTTTTTGGATGTCATGGTGACGATTTTTGGGTCCCCACAAGGGGAAACTCAATTTTATGAATATCTGTGAATGCAATCAAAAGTCTTGTATTTTATTTGATTGGTTATGGTTACGGTGGTTGTAGTTTGGATTCTATATAGATAAATGGAGAGTCCCTACAAAGACATTGATACCTAATCTGTGTGTGTGTGTGTGTGTGTGTGTACTGATATCTCATCCAGGGTGTAATATGCCCTGTGCTGTCCTCTGGAGTGAGCTCCATGCCATGCTAAGGAAAACAGCTGGAAGATAAATGGATGTGTGTAATAGCACGTGTTTAGTTGGGAATTAGAGAGTAGTTCTTTTTAATGAACAAGAATAAATGAATTCTACCATTACAGAGCAATATGGGCTGGTGTTCCATTAACATACATAAAGTGATCACGCATATTCCTCTTTTTACCTGTTTGTGGAGCAGAATGAGACGTGCCTCTGACAGTAGCAGGATGAGATTCGATCCCCATAGTTATGGAGGTTGTAGGATCCTGGTCTGAGAAAATACATCACACTAGGTAAAATTTTCAATATACTACACACTTGGCAAGTGTTGCTTCTTAACCAGATTTTCTTGTTCTCTATAAATATAAATGCAATTCTACAGTTTTCTTTATTCAGTCTGAATTTTATCTCAATATATGGTTAGTACAAACAGCTAATAATCATTATATAAAGGCTTAATTAAAAGGATATAGCTGTCCACTGTACTGAACAATAGAAAACAATGTCACTGAACAGGTAAGTATGGTAAGACATCATAAAACTATGGAAATTGCAGTAGAATACAATACTCATATAAATCAACATTTCGTCCAGGACATATTAAAACTGAGAACATATAAAACATAGAAAAAATGGGGTTTTTGCATAAGTAGAAGTTCTTATGTAATTCTTCAGCCCATAGAGGTCCATGTGTTTCTCAAAAAAAATGCAAGAATTAATCAAAGTTTATGGTCAAAATAGATAGCCTAATATAGGTTTTTTTATATATAGGACTGGTCAAATAAACTAATCTGGAAATAGAAATTGAAGCAGCTGGGGTGTGTGAGCAATTACCAGGATGTGGATTATGGAACGCCGTAATACTAAAAAAATAAACAAGTAAATAATAGTAATTGCACCCTGTCATTCACTTTAAGGTGGGTAAGACTCAGTTTCTGATTGGATCAAGTGTTCTGTGAATGTCTTCGCAGTGACTGAAGTCATAATTAGTTGCTTTACAAAAACATCAAACATATGGAACACCGTCGGCATATAAACCGGGAGACACAATGTCTCCACACGGCATTTTTTATGGAACGTCATCGGGTTCAAAACCCTCTGAATCAAGAGGGTAGGGTTGGGCTGTACCTAAGCCTAAGTTATGATCATATGGGCTCCACGTTTTGGTCATGCTTTGGTCATATGCAAGTAACTACACACATTTCAGAGCATGTAACACACAATATTACAGACCTTTTTGGCCTTCCATATATTACAGTCACGACCTGAAAAATGTGTTCCTTACTAAACTCTTAGAACATTATGTCATGCTTATACACTATATTGCCAAAAGTATTGGGATACCTGCCTTTACACACACATGAACTTTAATGACATCCCATTCTTAATACATAGGCTGTAATATGGAGTTGGCCCACCCTTTGCAGCTATAACAGCTTCAGCTCTTCCGGGAAGGCTTTCCACAAGGTTTAGGAGTGTGTTTATGGGAATTTTTGACCATTCTTCCAAGAGAGCATTTGTGAGTTCAGGCACTGATGTTGGACGAGAAGGCCTGGCTCGCAGTCTCCGCTGTAATTCATCCCAAAGGTGTTCTATTATCTTGAGATTAGGGCTCTGTGCAGGCCAGTCAAATTCCTCCAAACCAAATTCGCTCATCCAGGTCTTTATAGACCTTGCTTTGGGCACTGGTGTGCAGTCATGTTGGAACAGGAAGGGGCTATCCCCAAACTGTTCCCCCAAAGTTGGGAGCATGAAATTTGTCCAAAATGGCTTCATATGCTGAGGCATTAAGAGTTCCTTTCACTGGAACTAAGGGGCCAAGCCAAACCCCTGAAAAACAACCCCACACCATTATCCCCCCTCCACCAAACTTTGCACTTGACACAATGCAGTCAGGCAAGTACCGTTCTCCTGGCAACCGCCAAACCCAAACTCGTTCATCAGATTGCCAGACAGAGAAGCGTGATTCGTCACTCCAGCGAACACATCTCCATTGCTCTAGAGACCAGTGGCAGTGTGCTTTACACAACTGCGTCCGACGCTTTGCATTGCACTTGGTGATGTATGGCTTGGATGCAGCTGTTTGGCCATGGAAACCCATTCCATGAAACTCTCTACACACTGTTCTTGAGTTAATCTGAAGGCCACATTAAGTCTGGAGGTCTGTAGCTATTGACTCGGCAGAAAGTTGGCGAGTTCTGCACACTGTGCACCTCAGCATGAACTGTCCCCGCTCTGTGATTTTATGTGGCTACCACTTCGTGGCTGAGTTGCTGTTGTTCCCAATTACTTTCACTTTGTTATAATTCCACTAACAATTGACCATGGAATATTTGGTAGTGTGGAAATTACATGAATGGACTTATTGCACAGATGGCATCTTATCACGGTACCACGCTTCAATTCACTGAGCTCCTGAGAGCGAACCATTCTTTCACAAATGTTTGTAGAAGCAGTCTGCATGCCTAGGTGCTTGATTTTATACACCTGTGGCCATGGAAGTGATTGCAACACCTGAATTCAACGATTTGGAGAGGTGTCCCAATACTTTTGGCAATATAGTGTACCGCTACCACAACGTTTGATATTTGATTTATATCAGGACGTATGTCACTGCAGAATGGGCCACTGTGCAGTAAATTGCATTGTAAACAACAACAACAATGCATCCTCTTCTCCTACATCACCAATAATAAGTTTGAATCTGCTGGGAAGCTGGTTTAATATCGGTCTGTTGCGATTCTGCATGGAAACATTGTCAAAGTGCACATCATTAACGTTCCACACAAATTCAGGAAAAATAAATTGTATAAGAAGTGATTTTGGAATTTGCACAGATCATATATTTAATGTGCACTTTGTTGAAGCTTCTTTATGTCAAAGCTGCTCCACGCTTTAATTTTGGTGAAACATGCCGGTAAAAATGACACAAACGTAAAATGAAAGCGTGTAGGTAATAACGTGTGTTCTATAGCCTAGATAATGCATATGTTAATAGTAACATATACAATAATAGTGTAATTCTTTATTTAGTTTTATATTGGGCTGTCCGGGGGCTTGAACTCCCGGTCAGAAATTCAGTTCCTTCCACTCCGGCCCTGACTGCTTTGCTCAAACACAAGTCATACATAATTCAGCGACGGCCTTCCATAGGGGTAAGGGTTTTGGCAGGACAGAGTCTTTTTCCTGTGTTTGCTCCACTAACCTGCGCATCCAACTACTGAGCTCCCCTACATCCTCCATAGCTTATCAAACTACTTCCTATATCTGCCAGGCCGAATAATGGATCACAAGGGATTAGGAAATCACAAGCAAGGTGCCACTCCCCTCAAAGTGATTGACAGAGTGCACCATTATTATGAAAAGTGGTATTATCAAATAAAAAGCGTTCAGAAAACTGTCATTGGGTAATATATCAATATGAAAAGTTTAACTTTATTGTGAAATCGAATTTGAATTATTTAAGCAAAACATTTGCATTGTATTATGAAATGCAATTTCTCTTATTGATATATTTAAAGACAAAAGGATGCATTTAATGAATTATTGAAGTATTTATAAATTAATTTCTATATCTCTATTTATCTATTAAGAAATATATATTATATATTTTATTATTATTATTATTTTGAGTATCATGGGATTCCATAATGGATACCCAGTAGACATTAAAAAAGATACTGTTTGTTTATATCTAGAGTTTTAAAATAAGCAACAATTTAAACAATATGGAATCTTTTAGGAAAACTACTTGTTTGTTTCAGGAAAAAGAAATAATACGGTTTCATTGGCGAGTATGACACAGCAATCCATCCATCCATCCATCCATCCAACTCCTAAATGCTTATCCTAGCCTGGGTCACTCCAGGGAGGTCTGGAGTCTATTCAAGTCAGCATAGGGCACAAGGCTAAGGTGCACCCTGGATAGGATGCCAGTCCATCACCACGTAGTGTGCATGAAAAAAAAATTGCTATCAGACACACTAGCCATAAAACATGTAAGTCACAAGAACCTTTGAAGTGTACTTTAGTGCAATTCAGAGTCTGTCTTGTACTAGAGTATGATTCTCAGAGTGTAAAGAGTGCGATTCTCATCGGAACGCCATGAGACTCCTTTTATCTAAGCGGAAATAGTGACTTTTGAAGTTCTTGTGTGTGTACAAACAGGTAATTGTGCTGGTCAAACAAAACTGTCTGTGTCCAAATGAAAATGGGTCAGGTTAATGATGGAGAATAATGGCATGATACTGACAGTACTTACCCAGAAGCAGAGCAAACACAAAGTACCACATTGTCCCTGCGAGAGAGAGAAAATCATACAAATGCGCTCTCTATTTATATAAAACATCAAGTGTCTGTTCATTTTATATATATACACACACACACACACACACACACACACACATATGCAGTGGTACCTTGGAACACAAACTTAATTCGCTCCAGAAGGTTGGTTGAGTTGCGATTTGGTCAAGGTCTAAGTCGAATTTCCAATAATTGCCTATTCTAACCTATCTACCTACCTAACTAATGATTAAAAGTATTAACAATTAATATAAAACTAATACACACATGAAAAAGCACACATACAAATGCAATAAACGTGAATTAAATTACAATTTATGAGCACAGTACCTGTACTGAGGTGAGCCGATGGCCAACTGGGAGTGGCAGGAAGAGAGGAGGAGAGATGGAGCGGTTATTCTTTGGAAGGGGAGACGTGTCTCCATCCATACAAGTTTCAGCCGGTCTGTTTTGTTTTGTCGTGTGCCAAGTTTCAGTTGATTAAATTTTTTCTTGACCGACCCATTCAACGTCCAAATTAGTAGAGCTGAATGCATCTCGACCCATACAAGTTTCAGTGGGAACGGTCGAGTTCCAAGATTTGTTGAGGTACAAGTCGAAAAAAATTCTACAGACCATGTCCAAGTTGGTCGAGTTAAGCAGCATTTAAGTTCCAAGGTTTTGTTGTTCATGTATACACACACACACACACACACACACACACACACACACACACACA